>APFE031179963.1:0-71824 GCA_000404065.3 Pinus taeda
AAAGGAAAGAAGAAATGGTTTAAGAAGGGTTTATTCTCCAAAGAAGATAGCTCCTCATCTAATGAAAATAGTGATAACGAAGAAGAAAACAATGTAAGAGTATTGTTTATGGCCAAGCACAATAAGTAAGAGGTATCTGATGGAAAAGGAGAAGAAGAGATGATTGAGGTTGAATTTCAAAACAAAGTGATTAGGGTTATCAAAGAGCTCAAGGTTGAAAAGAAGCAAATTAACACTCTTTAAGATGAATTAAAGATAGAAAGGGAATGAGTCCTCCATCTTAAAATCAAGGTTGAAGAATACAAACAAATTGAATAATCGCCCAGGAAAGAATTAAAGGAAAGAAACAAGGAAAGACAGGCATTGGAAGTTGAAATAGCCTCTCTATGAAAGGAAGTAAAAAATGGAAAATCTCTTCAAAAATACGTCAACAACTCAAAGGAATTAGAAGAACTCATCAACAATTAATGATCATGCAGTGATAAGAGTGGCTTTGGTTACAAATAAAAATCCAAAAAGGAGTCAAGTCCTTCTCTGTCAACAAAAGAATATGGATATACAAAATATACCAAGTAGGTAGATCTCTCAACTAAATCAAGAGATCAATACTTGCAGGAAGAACCATGGAAAACAATTCCTTGACAACGACTTTCTCCCAAGTATCAAATTATCTTTTATGGTCATTATTATCAATGTGGAAGGTTTGGACATAGAGCTATAGAATGTCACATGTATGTTTGGAATGCATATAGTTCCAAGTGATCTTTCATAAATGGATATTCCAGAGCTTAGCAGAATATCAAACCAAGTACATCAAAGAAATGCTCAAGAAATTAAAGATGTAATATTTCAATCTTGTCCTTACACTAAGGATAACATGTTGCAAGTTAAGTTTAGAAGATTCATCAAAGGATATGGACCAGAGGTTGTATAGATATATGATTAGCAGCCTTCTATATGTGACAACTTCACAGCCAGACATAATGAAGGTAGTTGGACAAGTAGCAAGATTCCAAGCGGGACAAAAATGATATCATATTATTCTTGTCAAAAGAATTATTCAATATCTTAAGGGCACAACAAAATATTGTTTGGTATCTCAAAGGAAATTATCTATTTATCCATGACTATACAGATGCAAATTAGATAGGAAGTGTTGATGATCGAAAGAGTACCAGTGGAGCATCATTCTATCTAGGTAGTTTCCTTTTTCATGGTTAAGTAAAAAGAATTCTTCAACCTCGTTATCAATGGTGGAAGTAGAATATACCGCTGTAGCAGCTTGTCGTACTCAAGTTCTCTAGATGAAGTAAACTTTGCAAGATCTTCAAGTAAAGTTTGATGAGCCTATTCCATCTTCTGTGATAACACTAGTGTCGTTAGTGTATCCAAAAATCCTATGATGCATTCCTAAAACAAAGCAAATTTTGATCACATATCATTTCGTTAGAGAGTAGGTTGCCAAAAAGAATATCTAGCTTCAATATGTTGGCACAAAGGAACAAATTGTTGATATATTTACCAAAAAATTACCTCATGAAGCATTTGAGTTTCTTCGCCAAAAGCATGGGATTCTCCCAGGTTCTCATTAGACTCTTTCTCTTATCTAAGTAAGTAGAAAGGGGGAGTGGAGGTGTGTACAAGTCTGCAAGATGACAAATTATCAGGGGAGTTACCCTTTTCCATTGATGACAAAGGGGGAGAGAAGGCAATAGGAAGAGGTTTCATGATTGCAAGGGGAGTACTTTTGTTTCCATCAATGCCAAAGAGGGAGATTGTTGATCAGTAGTTTTCATTGATGTCAACCCAAGCAGCACCGGGGGTTACCCTAATCTTGCATGGGAATTTTGACTTGACAACTCATCCTATTCTGAGTCAAGTACCTTTTATATCGATTCTACGCATCGATATGTTTTTGTTGATATATGGCACACCATGTAGTTCTTCACGATTTGAGACTTATTCGTGTTTGAATTTAGTAACCCCAATTAGTGGGCTAAAACCCCATGGGCGTGTGGCATGGAACTCATCATTGGTTGTGTTCATTGAATAGTCAATAATTAATAAATTTTTATGCTCCTAAAATCCCTCCAATGTTCACTTGTTGAGGACCCTCTCAACTCAAAGAATTTCTATAAATAGTGACCCTCATATCCTCCACTAGTAAGCACTTTTCAATGAAATATCTTGTGAGAAGACCTTAATAAATTTTCAGCCCTAATGAGCTTCTAACATAGGATCTGTTGCATGAGTTTAAGGTTTCTTTGAGGTCTTGTTAGGGCACAAAATTATGATCAATTTTGAAGGTCTGTTTTGAAGCACGTTTAGAGCCTTGGATTTTAGGATTTTGCTACATCAAAAAGGTCATCATGGACTTTTTTCTATAAAAACATTTTTGCAAAGCTTTACAAGCTGAAATTAACACCCTTTTGAGCCAAAATTTGGATAAACCACGTCACTGAATTTTAGGTCTTGGTTCACTATATTTTCGATGATATGATCTGAGTAAGTTAGAGTTTTTGCAAGCTCCCAAAATCCATGTCAAATAGGTGACCTTGGGAAACTCATCATAACTTTCTCTTTGAGCATTGGATTCAACTTTCGTAAATAGTGACAGTAAGAGGACGGACCGTAATTTGTTGGATATCATTTTCAGGGCCGAAGGTCGAAATAGTGACATGTGGGACTTCGTACAAGTTTTCTCTACTAAACTAGTCTATAATCAAGTCATCGTGGGAGATTGGAGATAAATATTTTGTGAAGAAGGCATTTTTTATTAGACCTATGGGATTGGAAATAGGACTTAGAGGGCTACCACACGACAAAATTTTAGACCTTAGAGATTTGAAATTACATAGATACAATAGATTCAATATCGAGCTGCTAGAAGGCAAAGAAAAGTATGTATTCAAGGATCACTGCAGTAAGGACCACACATCAATAGTCAAGGGTAAGTCTGCTACATAAAAGTATGTATGATTAGTGTTTTCATTTGAATTTTGAGTATCATCTCTTACATATGTTTTTGCAAGACAATGTAAGTATATTGTTTTGTATTTTTTTGGGTCTTGCTTGTTAATGCATGTGCAAGAAGGATGCCACTTTAGAATAGCTCAGACACATACTAAAAGGACATGCAATGCAAAAGTACCATTACTTGAAGAAAGTACAATAGTACCTTAGCAGCTATAATTGATCCAAGAGGAAATGTCAAGTCAAGTGTTAGGTCTTGTCAAAAATCGAGTGTTGTAAAAGAGTCATCATTGTAAATTTGTAAAATAGTCATCATTGAAAGAGTCATTATTGTAAAAGAGTCAATTTGCCTAGAGTCAAAGAGGCATTTTTGGGAGGTCTAGGAGTCATTGTTGGGATGATGTCATGGTTGGGTTGCAGGTCATAGTGTGATTGGGTGTTCGGTCAAGTACAATAAAATCATTGTAAATCATATTGTATTGTGGATCATTCTCCCTGGTACGGGAGTCCACACTCCTGTCTCATTTCCGATCATTATAGGGTGGTAGGGAGGTGCTAGGCAAGTGCATGAAGTCACCTACAGGTTGGAGTCGATGAACATTTCAGGGTGGTAGGTTGGTCTAGGAAGTTGGGGCATCCATTCACTTGACTACTGAAGAAACTAGGGCGTTGGGGCATCCTTCTAGTGGGAGTTGGAGAAGAATTATTTTCTATAATTATAGGAAATTGTAACTTTCATTTTAGTTGGGATTGAATATTAAAGAATTTATTAGAAAAGCGTTCGGTGGTTTTTTACCGAGAGAGGGTTTTCCACCTAACATTCTTGTGCCTATTGTGTTATTTTCTTTACCGTTGTTGTTGGATAAACATTAATAATAATTGAAGATTAACTAATGCTCTAAAAATATTTAAAAGTGCAAATTGCTAAGGAATATTGATTCACCCCCCCTCTCAGTATTTCCAACAATGAGAAGGTCAACATGAGATTGAGTCTACACTTCTATAACTTAAAGCATCACTAGGATCTCTCTAAATCCATCAGCATTGTATTTTGAGAACAAATATTTGAATGCAAGAGTTAAATATATACAAGTGGTAGATGCTTGAAGTATTGAAGAAAAAATTCCTTGAAACACTTCTAGAACATAGAGTTCATTCTTAAAAGAAGAATTATCATTATATGAAGATATCATTTTCCATTTCCCTGATAGAGGAATATCTTTGACATAATGTTTTTGTGTACGTCATTGAAGAAAATAAAAATCTAAATGAAGATGACAACCAATAAGAAGAGGTAGAAGGTGATGCAGGAGATAGAGAAGCACGTGACAGTGACTCAAATAAAATATTATTAGTACATTTATTGGTTGATGCCATTTCCTATGCTATTCATTACAACACTCAATGGTATATTGCTCATTAATACTTGATATTTATAATACATGCATTTCTTGAGGGACAGTACAAATCCTATTGACATAGAAAGGAATATGATAGTTGTATTCATGAAAAATTATTTTTGGCAATGCAGTTTTTGAATAATGCAAATTTCATTTGTTCCTAACCATGATATGAGCATTACTACGAAATTAGGGTTCTTGACATATGGAGAGTATTGGAATAATCCAAGGTTGGCTTCACTTATCAGACTTATTTGGAGAGTAGCTATATTATTCATTGGACTCTTATTTATTCTTTTTAATCTATTATCATATGGGATTTAGTTCTCTACATTCAAATGTTCACAATAAATATATTGCAACAACATTTTTCAATTTTATGAGTTAAACAATCCAGTGGCAACCTTATTACAAGACAATGTTCTAATAATTTTTCACAGTGTTGTGCACTAAAGTAGCTTTAATGTTATTGCACTATTATATCTTGAAAAAATTATATACCTTGATAGGATGGCATTGAATCTAACATCCATTTATTCTTTTTGGAGCAACAAATTTTAAATTGGAGCAATGTTTACAAATGAAAGAGCCTTTAGGCTTTGATTACCTAATTTGGACAATGTTCTTGAACAACTTCCTTAACTCCTGCCTCTTGTGATGACTACTTGAAATTATTTGGTACACGCAAAAGTGTGAAAATCAACGTTAATAGCATGACAAACGTTGCCAAGTTCAATATTCTTCTGATGCTATGTGATATGGCATTCCAACATTAATACATATTACAGTGGTGTCCCAATGTTTATCTAGCATTATAATGGCATGGAGTAACATTGAATTGAGTGCACTAAGTTGATATTACAATAACGTTGAGCAATGTTGAATTAAGTGTGTTGATTTAGTATGGCAATGGCCTGAAGTAGCGTTAATATGGTATTACAATGATAAAGTGGTTAATTTGGTATTACAATGGTGTGCAGCAGCGTTAATATGGTATTATAGTGGTATTACAAAACCGAAGGCCAAGAATTGATGAACCAAGCCTAAATATGTAGTGTAGTGTTCATGCCCAGCCAAGCATTGCCAAGCCAAACATAAATATGTAGTTGAGTTGGAGCGTTGAGGTGGTTAATGGAATCACTCACAATTTTTTTTATGGTTTTGTGCCCTAGCAGTATCAGGGTAGAAATGGCATTGGAATGGAGGTACTATATTAATTTTATGTTTGGAATTAAGACTCATACTCCAGTGCTAATATATTCCAGCTTTAATATATGTGCTCCAACATTAATACATATGTTCCAACTTTAATATATAAATGTTGCAACATTAATATATAAATTCTCCAAAATTAATATATATTCTCCGGTGATAATATATATGCTCCACAAGCCCCAAGGGTTAGCCCAATCGGTCAAGACAGGGCCTCACCAGATGGGAAGACATAGGATCAATTCCCGAAATCTCTTGGGGTCAGGTCTTGCAGTAGGTTGCGGGGTGTGAAGCCCAGATTTTTCCAGTGGATGTAGCACCACCCATTGACCTAAGGTGTCCTTGAACCATGCACAAAAATAAATAAATAAATAATAAAAATATATATGCTCCATTGTTTCATTTATAAATGATCCAACATTTAATATACAAATACTCGAGGGTTAAGATGGAATGGATGGCAGTGTTAATATATTATGGAGGACAATGTTACACGGAGTGTGTTATTTTGGTGGCAATATTAGTATATTCCAATAGCATTAAATGACTAGAAGGAGGGTAACTAGCATTTGCACCAGATGTTGCAAAGGAAATGCCGCAAGGCATAAATTGAAGAATGCAAATATTTTATTTTTTAAATAAATGAGAAATTTATATTTAAAAATATTAGTTAAAATAACATTTTAAAGCTTAGTCCAATTTAAGCCATGAGATGAAAAAGCTAAAACATGGACAGTTGACAGTACTTGGTAGGTCAGGGGTGGAAATTTAAGTTTAAATGCATAGCAATGTAAATATTATTATCTCATCTCATTTTATTTTGCAGCATATGTTCGTTTGTAAATTAAATGAATTCCATTGCATATGTTTGTTTGTAAATTCCATGAATTGTATTCCATCGGTTGTCTGAACAAATATTTAACTGTGCATGTTATCATTTTTTTATTTGATGTACATTGTTATTATGAACTTCTCCTTCTCTTAGAGTTTGAAATGGAATTTTTTCGTTCTAATTGCATGCTTCCAAAAAAAATTGATAATCTGAGTAATTTGATTAGACTTACACAAAGGGGTGTTCTCTAGTTCTGTAGGATCTTCTCTAGGATGTTATTACAGTATGGAGTTCACTTTATATCACCATTAACACATTATTAAAAACTATCACTAATTATTTTAATGAAAATATAGAGAAACAATTAATTTCCCCTTCCTGCACCTAAAAAATTATAGAAAGTAATGCATGCATCCCAAAAATTTATGAAAACAAGCATTTTGATTAAAAATGAATGCAATGTAACTAAAAAGCCCCTATTTGTCTCATATCATTTTATTTTGCAGCATATGTTCGTTTGTAAATTCCATGAATTCCATTGCATATGTTCATTTGTAAATTCCATGAATTCCATTCCATTGGTTTCCTGAAACAATATTTAACTGTGCATATTATCATTTTTTTGTTTTATGTACTTTGTATTATGAACTTCTCCTTCTCTCAGAGTTTGAAATGGAATTCATTCGTTCTAATTGCATGCTTCCAAAAAAAAATTGATAATTTGAGTAATTTGATTAGACTTACACAAAGGGGTCTTCTCTAGTTCTGTAGGATCTTCTCTAGGATGTTATTCCAATATGGAGTTTAATTTATATCACCATTAATACAATATTAAAAACTATCATTAATTATTTTAATGAAAATATAGAGAACAATTAATTTCCCCTTCCTGCACCTAAAAAATTATAGAAAGTAATGCTTGCAGCCCAAAAATTTATGAAAACAAGCATTTCGATTAAAAATGAATGCAATGTAACTAAAAAAATCCTATTTGTCTTCGACCTCATTGCCTTGAGTCTGCTAGTGTTTTATGTCCCAAGTGTTTGTATGTCCCAATTAATGACAGTTGAAACTTTTGAAAAGAGTTCATCAAACTTGTAATGGAAATAGTCAGCTTGCAATAAAATAATCCAGTTCTAAAATGCAAGGACTAATAATGATTATGCCTACTTTTGTTTCATCTTTTCCCTTTCTTTATGCCTATGTCACACCCCTATATAAAAGGAATAATACAATATACCTGAGCTAAAAAAAATTATGGTAATTAAATATAAAATTTCACCCTCTAATTATTCACAACAATACGCATACATTTGGTTTATTTATTGTGTTATGACTAACCATTGTAATTATGCAACAAAACCTTAGCTGTTAACTTGAACTCCCAGTTATGAATCACATAATACACAAGACCCGAGTTTCATTCATTAATAATATGTAAATGGTTTGATCTTCCATATAGCAGAGGATAGGTCCTTATCCTCTTTGATTTATTGCCCCACCCCTCCAGCTCGGATTTCAGTAATCATCTTGAGCTTGGCATGACCGAGTTACCGCTATCAAACACTTCTCCGGACTAGCAGTGTTAATGCATGCAGTGGTGCTATCAATGAACCTCGGGATCCTCTGTCTCATCTAAAGTGGAGGTTGTCGGTCACTGATCTGACGACTCTGGGATATTCGAAGTGTTTCACCCTCTACTGAGTCTAGCTACGCAGCTCATTCTACCCATTCCTCCTTATTCTGGCTTTGCTTCGAGTCCATGGTGGAGGTGCTTATGCTACGAGCATCTTGTTGTGGTTGGATCGTTTCGTGAGCTGCTTGAGGGTTCTGCGCTCAAGTTAGGGAGTTCTTGGGAAATTACCTAGGTGAGGTTACCCCATTTTCTAAATAACGTTGTTGTTAGTGTCAGCTCAAGAATTGATTTCAGTTTTCTTTTGTGTGCTAATATTGGAATTATGCTCCGTAGGTTTGGAAAGGGCTCTTGACTGCGTTGATGGAAAAGCCTCCTAAAGATTCTACCTCATCCTTACGAGACTTGTGCTTCTAGGGTTTTATCCATGTCAGTTTGTAAGGCTCCCCACCTATCCTAAGTTCGATGGCATCTCCTTCTTGCCTGAGGTGTAATTTTAGCGTTTTGGCATACTGGGTTCTCCTACCAGGGTCTGACTGTTGTTGAAGTTTCACCAGGAGAAAAGTTTGTATTTGTTTAAGCAAGACCTGTTCCGGCTTGCAAGGAACCTCTGTGATTAATTTTTCGATATTTCCATTAATACAAGATAGGAAATGAAAATTCCAAGAGCATCTGAGCAAAATCCACTATAACTCTATCATATAAATATATTACAATCCAATACGGAGTTTACTTTATATCACCATTAATACATTATTAAAAACTATCATTAACTATTTTAATGAAAATATAGAGAAACAATTAATTTCCCCTTGCTGCACCTAAAAAATTATAGAATGTAATGCATGCATCCCAAAAATTTATGAAACAAGCATTTCGATTAAAAATGAATGCAATGTAACTAAAAAACCCCTATTTGTCTTTGAACTCGTTGGCTTGAGTCTACTAGTGTTTGTATGTCCCAATCAATGACAGTTGAAACTTTTGGCAAGAGTTCATCAAACTTGTAATGGAAAGAGTCAGCTTGCAATAAAATAATCCAGTTCTAAAATGCAGGGACTAATAATGATTACACCTACTTCTGTTTCATCTTTGCCCTTAATTTATGCCTAAGATATGCCTAATTCTAATAATATCTTGTTTACATAAATTTTTATATATAATTTTGTTTTCTCCATGTTATTTTGAATACCAAGTATTTTGTGAGGCATTTGAATGGTTTAGTGAAAAATTTGTTTTTCCAGTTATATCTAGAAACTTATATTGTAATTAAAATAGTACTTTGCCAAGGAATCTGAATAGTTTAGTAAACAATTTGAATTTCCAAATGCATCTAAAAATGCAATGGAACTGAAATAATTAAATCTAGTGTTGTGACTCATAAAATAGTTATACTTGATGTCGAGCAGAGTTTCCACCCACAGGTTATTATCATTAGAAGAGCTTGTTACAGTGTAATGGGAATAGTAAGTGAGCATAAAACAAATACTAAAGATCTAGAGAAGCCAACAACGTTTGATGAAGTGACTATGAATGATCGGCTTATTGATGAGAGCAAGACTGGTGGATTGAGGAACATAGTGAAGGATTTTCTGTTCCCTGATCTATTTCGACGATATAGGAATCAATCAAGGATGCGTAAATATATTACCAGTGTTCAGTATGCATTCCCCATCCTCAAATGGTTTCCCACATATTCTTTTGGTCTCTTCAAATCTAATATTACCTATCGCATTACCATTACCAGCCTTGCCATTCCATAGGTATAAGCTACCCAAAGCTTTGGCTTCTCTGCTTCGGTACGAGAGATACATATGTCTTGAAGGCATTATAGTATATTCACATTCTCTCATACCATGTTAGGTGTTTATTAATTTTTTTATTCATCTGATCTCAGCTTCAAATGAAAATGGTAAACAAATCATCATACATACTAAATCAATGGGATGATATTGCACATAATTTATAGAAATAAACTGTAAATCTCATTCAAACTCTAGCTTTTTACCACATGTTAAAAACTCTTCCTCTATAATTAACCAGATCTCTGGCTTGAAACGCATTGGAAGAAACAAAAACACCGATGTCCGAAAGGTACACCTAGAAAGTTGTGTCATTATACTCGTCGTGCGTCACAACTCTAGTTTTCCTCCTATGCTCTGCAACCACTACTCTCCTCCTACGCTCTGCGAACACTGCGATGCCAAAAGTAATGAGATACCATGTTGTAATCATGCAAACCGTTTCCCAAACGAATTTGTGACCATTTTGTAACCATCCTGATCGAATGGTTGGAACTTTTGCAATTGTCTAACATAGGATCCTATGGCGTACAAGGATGACAGGTGAGCAGGGAGGGGAGTTCATTTCAGAGGGAACGCCTTATGGCGTAAATATTTATTTCTTATATTTTATTTTAATTTATTAAGTTTTTATTTAATGAAATTGTAATACAACGTATGTATTTATGGAATATTGAATAACACTTGTAATTTTATTAATAAATATTATTTAAAATATTCTATTGAATCTCTTCTAAAAATATGTTTTCAATAAACAAATAAATATAAACATATTTGTATTAAATACTTCTATTATACTTACTAATGGAGATAAACTCCTTAATATCTTCATCTAAATCTTCAAGAAAAAAATGCCTATAATATATTAGCTTGATTGCCTCATAATCATATGAACACAACTTCATGGATATAGCCAAAGATGTTTATGTAGGTTTATATTGATAGATCATTGAATAATGATGTAATGTTTTAGGCATGGTGCTTCTCTATTTTAACTTATTTTCTATGAATAGAATAAATAATTTATTTCTATATTTATTAAATTTTTATTTTATGGATTTGTAATATAACATACATATTTATGTATTTATGGAATATTAAGTGATATCTTTAATTTTATTAATAAATGTTTTTGAAAAATCTCTTCCAAATATATCTTTCTAATAAATAAATAAATAAAAACATATTTTTTAGTAAATACTCTCTAGTACCATCTCAGCAAGAACACTGCCCCAGTATCGCCTCCAGATTTCGCTCATCTATCTGTCAGCGGGATTGCTAATTTCTACAAGGAATTTGACATAACAAACAGTATTCGAGCTACAACAAACTAAGCTTGCATGATCGTTGAGCGTGAAAATGGATCCACCCTGCTATATGCAACCAATATGTCGTGGCACTTCAGGCCTAATATCAACCTACAAACAAGCTCAAATACTAATATCAGACTACAATCTCTCACAAACACTAATTACTCTACCTTAAACTCTTTATATACCATATACATTGAGAATAAAGTGAGTAAATAGTTTTAAAAAGTGGCTACTGAAATTAATCACCATAAATAATCATAACAAATTATAGTAAGTGAATTTCTAAATAAACATTTAGTTTATAAACAAATGTAAATTACTAAACACTATAAACTAAAATCTAAAACGCATACATAACTTTTCTTTTAAATGCATTCTTTGCTTTAATAACATTGGTTGAAAAAAAGAAAATGTTACCAACATCTTTTTATTTAAAAAAAATTTAATTTATGTCGTAATATTATATAATATATTCTAAATATTTATATAATTATTACTGATATAAAATATAATCTAATAATTGGTATTACATAATATTTTAATAAAAAGATTATATTTATTAATATTATTTTATATATATGTTAATTTTATTTTTTAATAATATTTATAATAATATTCTTCATAAATCAATAAAATGACAAAATATTTAGATGCAGAAATATATATATGTGTACATGTTAACAACAAAAAATATATTTAATAATTATAGTATTAATAATATTTTTACCACAAATTTTAATATAATATATATATATGTTAAATATTATTTAATATATTTCTAATAATAATTTTCATAAATTAATACAAAATATTAGATGCAAAAATTTATATATATATATATGCAAAAATTATTTATTGCAAATATATTTTAAAATTTAAAATTTAAATAAAGAATTAATTAATAAACCAAATATACTTTCAAAACACTTACAAACATTTCTTTGAAACTATATTTGAAGTACTAACTAAAGGATTAATCCACACATCAAGTAAAGTTCTGAAGAAAATATCTCCTTTCATTTAAAATTCATTATTTGTTTTTATATTCATTGTTGATTTGGTTTAACCACTTTTTTGAGGTCCAACAACTTTTTTGAGGTACACGGTGAAAATTAATCTACTCTCTTTTAATTAATTAAATGTATAACAATTAAAAATAAATTAATAGAATTCCTAAGAAAATCTCTGAAATTTCATTTTAAAAAGTGAAATGAGTCTAGAGTAAAAATCCTAAATTTATGATGAGTTGAGGATAATGAACCTGGAGACATTGCCCATGGATAACAAACCTACCTAGAGAAGCTTGAAAAATGAAAACATAAAAAGAAAATCTAGTGAAATGAGTTGAAAGTAAAAATCCCCAAATTTATGATGAGTTGAGGGTAATGCTCATGAAAACTGTCTGACCTAGAGAAATTGCCCGTGGATAACAAACCTGTCATAGAGAAGTTTGAAAAATAAAAACATAAGAAAAATCCAACAATATAAACAAAATTGAACAACCAAAAACCAAAGAGTCAAAGCAACAAACCTATACAAAATAATTCAAGAAACAAACCTATACAAAATAATTCAAGAAACACTAATTGGTGGGGCATGAGGTGGCTAATCCTACCATACCTTGAGTTGAAGAAGCCAACAATGAAAACACATGAAAATTATAACCCCTGGACCATTACCTTTCGATAACAAACTTGCCACATAGAAGCTTCAGAAAAAAACATAGGAAGATAGTCTAGTGCAATATAAATAGAATTTAACAACCAAAAACAAAATAGAGTCAGAGATTACTTGTTTTATTTTGTTCACCATTCAAATAGCATTTGAAATCACTCAAACAAAACAAACCACAAATAAGTCATAGAGCCATTGAAGGCTAAATTGGGATAAGCAATGGTCGTAGGCGATTTTCCTCTTGGTTGCAGAGTAGAGTAGCGACAAACAAAAACCCAATTGGAAAGAAAAATGAGTTTTCCTCTTGGTTGCAAAGCAGAGTGACGGCAAACAAAAATGCAAATGGAAAGAAAAATGAGTTCGAAATAATGGTAATGTACCCTTTTCCCGCAAACCCTAAGCCTTCATACTGTTAGATCACTCGAGCAACATAGGAAGATAGTCTAGTGCAATATAAACATAATTTAACAGCCAAAAACCAAATAGAGTGAGAGATTACTTGTTTTATTTTGTTCACCATTCAAATAGCATTCGAAATCACTCAAACGAAACAAACCACAAATAAGTCATAGAGCCATTGAAGGCTAAATTGGGATAAGTAATGGTTGTAGGCAATTTTCCTCTTGGTTGCAGAGCAAAGTGGTGACAAACAAAAACTCAATTGGAAAGAAAAATGAGTTTTCCTATTGGTTTCAAAGTAGAGTGACAACAAACAAAAATGCAAATGGAAAGAAAATGAGTTCAAAACAATGGTAGCGTACCCTTTTCCCACAAACCCTAAGCCTTCATACCATTAGATCACTTAGGCCTTCATACGGTTGGATCACTTTGGATGATCCCTAGAATGCAACCCTACATCACGTGATGAGCAGCAAAGTGGAGGCACGTGTATAGGATCGTATTACAGCTGTCATAAATGAAGGAGTCCTCTAACAATTTAGACAGTTGTGGATCAATGGTGGAGTACATTTGAATCATCTAACATCAAATCAAATGGACAATAGTGAGACAGAAAAGATAGTAGGGGAGTTCATTTCAAAGGAAATGCCTCACGGTGTAATTAATTCAACATTAATTCAAACTTAGTGTGGTATTAATTCAATGGTGGAGATGCAACGTTAAATCCCTAATTCAAATTCAACATTAACTCAAACTCAACATTAGTTCCAACTCAACGATAATAATATATATGTGTTAACTTATTACAATGTTGTAGTTGAGAGTCAATGGTTGATTTGTTCATTGAACTTAACATGGGTATGTTATATATTCCAACAACATACATGTTTTCTTGGCGTTAACATATACCAACATATATACCATCATATATCTATTGCCATTATGGCACAGGTTTGGCGCTATGGCACAGGTGGTTTCCTTGATGGCAACTCACTCTGATGACATATCACATTTCAGGGACTCAGAAAGAAGGAAAATATATATACGCAGGTTCACTTTGACGAAGCTGCGTATACACACACTTTCATGCAAGGAAAAGTGTGCACATGTGGAGAACTTATTTTTGGTCCATGGTATTTAGTCCCTGGTATTTGAACCTATGGTTTTGGGCCATGGTATCTCGTCATAAGTATTGATTCCAAGTATTGGGTCCATGGTATTGAATTGTTATGGTTTTTGGACCATGGTATTGTGAAAGGCCTGAGGCTATAAAAGAGGAAGGAGACCATTTGGCAAGGAATCATCTGAATTATTGAAGATCGGATAAAATGCTAGATCTGGAATACAGTGACTGGGTTATGGTGCAGATCTGGATCTGAAGGAAGAAGGAACCTGATTGCAAGGAGAAGGGTAAGTTCTTTTGATGGGTCAAAATCTTAAGGCTTGAATGATAGTATCTTTGTATGATTTTGATATGTTCTATGTGGTGCTTGCTTGATCTATAATTCTAGTAATCTAGGTAAAACTAATATCTGATCATTTGAAGGGGTAAATTACCTTTATAGATCTGCACGCAGGTTCGGTGAAGCGAAGGCGCGTATACACGCAGTTTCTGGAAGGCAAAAGCGCATATACGGAGGTTGATTTTAGCACAGAAGCATATACATGCAATTTTTGTAAGGCAAAAGCATGTATACGCAGGTTGATCTTAACACAAAAGCGTATGCACGCAAGTTTTTGAATATTGAAGTAGCTTACGTCTCTTAATTTATGTTCTAGCTGATTTTGTTGATTATTGCAATGATCTGGGTTCAGAATTTGAGGTGTGATTACAGTTACTATGATCTGGGTACAGTTGACAGAGAAGTGTTTATTTTTTATTCAGTCTTGATTGGTGAAAAGGTGTTTAGTTGATGCAGAAATTCTTGATTAATGTTATTTGTGGATCCAATCTGAATATTTATGAAACGTGGTACGTGGAAGGAAGAGAATGTTGTAGCCTTGTGCAGGTAGTAGCCTGCATACTAGTATGTCGACTAGTACAAGAACTAAGGAAGTTGTAGCTCCCTTCTAGGAGAAGCTGGAAAATGAGAGAGGGTTGCAGCTCTCTGCAGGTAGTAGCCTGCATAGTGGTAAAGGACTGCTCCAGTACCGAATCATTGTAAAAATAAGTTTCTAATTAAAAGAAGATAGAGACGAATTGCAGCAGGTGGTTTTCACCCACATTGGGTTTCCACCTTATATCTTGTGTTCTTATGTGTGGTTGCCTTTTAATCTGTTTTATTGTTCCTGGTAACTGTTTATATGATTCTGGTGCATGACTTAATGATCAACATCTGTAGAATAAAGTAAATTATAAATCTACATAGTATACGTGGGTTTCCTTATATGTAGTTGCATATATACGCAGGTCCATCTAACTGAAGTAGCGTATATGTTATGGGTTTGAAAAAGAAAATAATTGACCAGATAATACTGATTCACCCCCCATCTCAGTGTTATTTCCAACAATATTGGTCAGCGATTGGTATCAATCATTATTCATATATTATCATCTCTCATATATATTATATATATATATATTATATATATATATATATATATATATATATTCAACCTGAAGTGTAAACTGCGTATGATGAGCTTATATATTGGCAAAGAATTAAACAACATATTTCCAAGAATTGAAGAGAGGTATCTTTATTAATTAAGCCAACGTCATAGACTTGGGATGAGCCAATCTTGGAAGTAGTTTAAACAACATGTACAATTTTCTATATGCCTCATGCGCCCACTTTACTGAAGCAATTGAGTGTAGCAGTGCTAATATTATTAATAGACTTCTTAGGAGTTTTTTTTCCTAATGAGGGTTATGGATAAGTTATTTCACATTCACATTTCTAGTGAAAATGACATATACACTTATTTATATACATTGGAGCAATGCTTCTTCTTGCAAATTTGTTTCCTATTACATACAGGGTTATGGAGTTTTTTTTTTTGGCATAAAACTCCTTTTTTTTTCTTATTACATTCAAGGTGCCTTGCCAAAAATATTCTCTTTCTGAACAGAGACTGGTTGGTCACTACCACTCCTTGCCATTGATGTCAAAGGGGTAGGTAGGCAAAGGTATGAGGTAGTTCAAGGCAAAAGAAGAAGTTTCGTTTGTCCATGATAAGGAATTATTGTGTTGCCATCAATGCCAATGGGGGAGAATGTTGATAATGTTGGCATTGATGTCAAATAATCATGATAAGGACATTAATATAATTGATGGTTTTTTATTGTGTTATTATTAATTTACGTTGCTTGGAATGCAAAGGCTGAAAGTTATGTGAAGAAGAAAAGGCTATGATAATTAGTGTGAAGACTAGACATTGTTGATTGGTTGTGCAAAGGATATGATAATTAATGTGAATCCTTAACATTGTTGATTGGTTGTCATTGATGAAAAATGAGACGTATATATTAAGTGTTGGCTTAGAGGGTCCTGACCCAGGTTTAGAGTTAGTTATGCCAAACAAAACCCTACACTGCTAGCCATTTCAGCATCAACCTGCGTAGCGTGGACTGAAGTCTCACCCAAAGCAGTATGGGGGGATACTGGAACCAAGTTTCCACATCCAGAGATCATTGTGATGTCCATTTATGTCCTAGATATGCCTTCGTGTAGATGTCTAAGCTCTTAGGGATTTGTCGTGTAATTTCCTTCAAATGTCCCCTTGTCCTCTGCAAAGTTCTACGATCAACTTCTACCGACCTTTAACAGATAGGTTATATACTTATGCGCACCATAGACTAACCTCATATCAGAATCCATACAAATTTGCTTAAGGGCTTAATAAACATAACATAAATTATTATAACCTTCATGTAAACACTTAACATGTATTGCATTCAATTAACAAGACTTATCTAGTAAATTCACGCATCAATACATTATTATTTCATAAAGACATTCTTTCATTGCAACATAAGTCGCAAACATAAACAGCAGAAGTAAACAAGTAAACACAAGAATTTCTCCAATAGTCTTTATTGATTTTCAATGTAAGGTTACAGACTCAAAACTTCCCTATGCACGCAGTTGCAGGGGTTCGCACACTCAGCTGCAGACACTACTCCAAGCCTCTGCACACTCAGCTTCAAAGCCTCTTCCCTCTCTAAGACTCACTTTTCTACACTAACTCTCTAATACCCCATTTGCCGTACCCATAGACAACGACATAGATCCCCTTAGACTCTCTAAGACACACCTATTTATACAATCCCATGGCCTACGAAACATGGTTAGATCTCAAAAACTGACTCAACTTTTACATAAACGAGGATAAAACCCATTTTTGACTCCTACCTAACTACGCCCTCCGCATCCACAATTCGCAGAAACTTTACATATTTTTATCAAACTTCACATCAAAACTTGGGATTTTAACCTAAAACTGACCCAAGGAACCTCATCCCAATAGGCCCCCAACACAAAGGTCGTGACTCACCCTTGAGTCACTCAGTTGGTGTAGTGATCTTGCCTCGAAGATCCCCTAGCTCCACCTGCACAAATACTACCTCAACAACGCCTGTGTAGGTGTCTGCTTCACTTGTTCGACGAGCTACTGCATAGTTGGTCCCTCGTTGGTTATCTTGACCTTTTGTTGTGTGAGCTACAAGTTCATTAGCTTCTCCTCAATGTTAGTTGAGACCTGGTAGGCTTCTTCCAACCAAGGACCCAACATGGCCTTAAGCAATGCCTCCTCTCTTGAGTTGTTTCCACCTGTGTGATGAGCTGCTTCCCCTCCTGCAACTTGGCGAGGCACTCCAATGTAGCAATTGAGCGCATCATCACCCTAACCTCATCATATTGCTTTTGGAGCTCACGGATATTTGTATTCAATATCTACAAGTTGGGTCTTCCGACAAGGTCATCACCAACTCCATCACTTGTTTAAACAAGGTTTTGTAGTTAACGAATGCAGCATCCATAGTAGCCATCCCTTCCCTGATGGTGGCTCCATGTTGTTCCCTGACCTCAGGCGGAGTCGAAGGTTGGGATTTGAGTTCTAGCTCCATGATTTTCATGTTGAGTTCAAATAGAACTCACACAACTTCTGTATTTGCCTTGCAGATGACTCTAGCTAGGTTCCAGATCTTTGGCTCTGGTTGTATGTCCTCATGTATGTGCAACTCCGGCACTTTTTTGCAGGCCTCTCCAACCGCGGCCGCCAGCTAGGATCTTTGCACCTAGATAGTATCCCTTTATTTTAGGGCCTATGCCTTCTCAATGAACATTTTTTCATTGTTCACCTAGCACTCACTTATTAAACTGAGAGTTGGTTGCTCCCGAGCTCTTGATTCCACTGTCACTCCTGCTTGCAGCGCATGAAGAAATTTGTAGGGGAGCGCTGCAATATTTAGGCCAATGTTCTTAAGGTTACTTATTATGATCTTGTCATCGGCCAATTCTGCACTCAAGGACCCCTGTGGCAGAGCAACTCTTTTAAGGTCCACTACCCTTACCAGTTCTACAGCTTAACTTGTCCCTGGAGCCAGGCTCATCTGTGCGGCACTCACTTGACCTGCACCCACCTATATTCTTCTACAGTTCATGTAGATCCTTTTAGACATTTTCGAGCGACTACATGTATTGTTGCTCGAATTGCTGGAACAGTTTGGTTGTAGTGTCACACACTTTGTCATTGATCTCAATGAGATCACCCTCTGTCAGGGTGATGGGATCCACCTAAGTTTTAGTCAACTTTGTCTTCTTGCGGGAACCCTCCTATTGTTTTTCTCTATGCTTCCTTAATTGAAATGGGGTTCTCTTCCCCTCATCACCTCCACCGCCCTGCGGAGACTACTCTCCTCCTCGGTTTCGGGCGAAGGATATTTGCCACTTTGCTCGGATTCACTTTGTTCTTGTTTAGCTTGTTCCTTTGCAGAATGCTCCTTTTCCATTCGAGCCTTCTCATCGGCTTCCTTCTTTCGCTACACAACCAATTTTTGTGTTTCCTATTTTGCTGCATCCTTTTGTTTCTTCCCCGCTGAGCTCCCCGCAACTTTGGTTGTACTTGCATCTAAGTTGGATGGGATGTGCCATTTTTCCAAACAGTGCTTGATCACTTAGTGTATGGCATCATCAGTGACCAAAGACAAAAAATCGAACCACTTCTGTTGCGGGTCCTTCCGCGCCTGATTGTAGACGCGGTGGAAATCTGTGTTAAACGCAACATATGCAAACAACTATTCATACAACATTGTGGACAACCTTAGAAGATGGTTAATGGCCATGTGGAAGCTTGCTTCCATCAACACCTAGAAAATATTTGTTTCTGTGACTCGTGCGGGGTTCTTCATGGCCCAGAGGGAGGCAAACTACATGACCTCCAGCAATCCTTCCTTCAATGGAGGAAACTGGCTATCCTTTGATAGCTCCCATGTGACTAACATGATGGAGAGTAGTAGCCACGCACATTGGAAGGGATTGCTCTCATCATGAACCTCGCGAAAATTCATAAAAAATTCACTACATAACTACTGCGACCAATTAAACTGCACGCCCTCCAAGAATTGCATAGCTAATGATACCACAGTCGTCGGAACCTCGTCCGCGTGGCACTTCCTCATAACCTTTTCAGCTGATCTAAATTGGATCCTTGAAAATTATCAGAGTTATATGATTGTTTCAAATTATGTCAAACTTCAAAATCTTGTAAACAATGAGCTATCAAGAAGGACCTTTGGACAGTGGCAATTTGTAGCCAGCACAGAGCAATGAGGACCTTCGGTTAAAGCACACTGGCTGTTGGCCCATGGGGACTATGCATGGTGCAAAAATGGCAGTTGGGAAGCTCAAACCAAAAAACGGTGGCTGTTTCTTAAAACCCCTCAAGAAGGAAAAGCCCCGAGTGCTCGATCACAAGGGAAACCAAAAAACCGTGGGAAAAGCACTAAAACCAATAGGCGGGTCCTGTGCTCAAAACTAGCAGAAT
The DNA here is from genome assembly GCA_000404065.3 of Pinus taeda. NCBI lineage: Eukaryota > Viridiplantae > Streptophyta > Pinopsida > Pinales > Pinaceae > Pinus > Pinus taeda. The sequence continues at coordinate 20,226 of APFE031179963.1, forward strand.
ATTGGAGGCATTTCTGGTAGTAAGCGGGTTTGGCAAAGGACAAAGCAATGCTATACATGAAATGACGTGTGTTCGGTAGATGAGAGAGAAAACCACTCTCATTGCTGGGTAACGGTTGAGCAACTCACCCATGCGATAAAAGCAATGATTGTAGGATCTAGAGGCCCTAGATCAACAGTGGAGATTGCACCCGATGGGAGACCGGATTTGATGGAAGAATAGGCTGAGGCATATGACATTTGGGGTTCGACATGAACGATGAGCTGGCAGATGAATCATTTCATGGAATAACTGAAATAACAACCATTCAAGGAAAAGCTAGCGCCCAGTTCATAAGGAGACAAGTGACCACCTCTCTGTGAAACGTTACACAGTGGCAATGACACAGAAGCAGGGAATTCCAACGAAGAGAGGTAAGCGATCCGAAGAGCCAGAAGAGGAAGTGAACAGTGAAGGGAAGGATTTGCTTTAAGCCATGAACAAACAGAGAATGAAAGGGAGATAGAGGGGAGACAAAGGAGAGAGTGAAGCAAGAAGCAAAGAACAAAGAAGTCGAGCTAACCTGCAAAGCTATGGCAGCATCGAGCAGATAGAACCAAGAAGGCTTGAGAGGTTCAAGCAATCCCTATGAAGATATCTGTCGAGAAATAAGTACCAAATCGAACTCATCCCATTGAGACCAGTTGAGGTCGTGATCCAGGTGGATATTGGTGGCCACCCGCTAATTCCACGTGGATCCCCTCTAGTGCTTCTTTCAATTCTTTCAGTTTCCTTAATTATAGCAAAATTTACTATTTTTAGCAGTTTTTCGGGTCCTAAACTTCCGGAGCCTTTTTGAGGCCCTAAACGACGTTTTTTGGGAAATCTACCGCCAGCCATTTTTCTGTCTAAAAATTGTCTTTCTCGTCGTAGTCCTTGGAGAGATCTTTCTAACAGGCTATCATGCATGTCAAACGAAGATAAGACAACCAATTCGTGACCCCGGGAAGTTGATGTACCAACTTACCCAAAAATGGGGCCCACAATTTGGTGTTTCATCTTCCAGGGTTAGGTTTTGGAATGTGAAGGGTTTTTCCATTGTTTCTCAACAATAAATAGGCCTGCGAGCCTCATTGTAACAAAGTTCAAAGGCATGTAGCCACACATCTCTTCTCAGAGATAAGCTACCATCGCCCTAGCTGGTTTATTTCTATTTCCGGTTAAGCATATTTCAGTATTTTCCATTAATGAAATGAAGTATTATTTCCGCTGCATCTTTGTGCATATGGTTATCTTTGTATTTTATTGCGTTCCTATTTAAATCTGGATCAGGTCAAGACTTGGTAAGGGGGAGTTTGTGTACTCTAGTGGCTTAGGTGTTGGGTGTGGAGCCTGATTATCTTCTGTATTCAAAGGTATCGCTACATTGGACCCCAGTTCGAAATGGGGTGGCAATGCCACCTGTAAAATATTCGCTGCAGGGGGGTCCATTTGGGTTATTCATTAGGAGGAGATTTGAGAGTAGAAGTTATGTTTAATTTATGGTTTTTTGCCCTAGAAGGCAACCCCTCACTATATATGAGGGAATTGTATTGCGTCTATGTAGATCTGTATTCTGAGGAGGAAGAGAGAGGAGATTGAGAGAAAAGAAGGCATTACAGCGGATTTTTTGTAGGTTGTATCTCTTCAGTTTCCTGAATAATATAAAAGAAGGACTAGCTGTTTCTCCGTGGATGTAGCCCAAACTGGGTGAACCACGTATATCTGTGTCTCTCTTGTTTTATGCGTTTTCTGTGTTTATATTTCTACAATATTTTATGCGTTCCATTGCTCTGTAATATATAATTTTCTAACAACTGGCATTAGAGTCGAAGGTCTATTTGGCTGATAAACTTGTAGGAGAGAAGGGTTCCTGGTTCGAGTGGGAGAAATGGCGAAAGATGGTAGGTTTAGGGTCAAAAAATTCAATGGCCAAAACTACCAGTTGTGGAAGATGCAGATGGAAGATTATCTTCATCAGATAGATCTGTACCTACCATTGAGTGGAAAGACAAAGAAGGCAACGAGTATGATAGATACAGAATGGAATATTCTCGACAGAAAGGCACTTGGAACAATACAGCTATGCCTAGCAGCATCGGTAGCGTTTAATATTTCAAACGAAATGACAACAGAGGGTTTAATGTCAGCATTGGCCAAACTATATGAAAAACCCTCGGCCTCAAATAAGGTATTTCTTTTGAAGCATTTATGTAATATGAAGATGTCAGAAGGTGGATCTGTTGCAGACCATTTAAATGATTTTAATACAGTTACAAGTCAGTTAAGTTCTGTAGGGGTAAATTTTGATGGTGAAGTTAGGGCTCTGTTATTTCTATGCTCATTGCCAAAAATTTGGAATGGCTTAGTTATCGCCATTAATAACTCTGCCTCTAGATCTTGTACTTTAAAGTTTGATGATGTTGTCATTGCAATTCTTAGAGAGGAAATGTGACGAAAAAGCTCTAGTGAGACATCAGGAAATGCTTTGAATGTAGATACTAGGGGAAGAAAAATGGAAAGAGGAAAGAGCCTTGGATATCGCAGTAAGTCAAGATAAGGCATATCCAAGTCCAGATTAGGGATAGTGTGCTGGAAATGCGGGAAGAAATGACACTTGAAGAAAGACTGCAAGTCCCAGAAGGGAAAACAAGGAGACGCGCAACATGAAACTAATCATGAAGCGAATGTAACTAGTGATGTGTTGCAAGATACTTTGATTCTTTCATTAGAAAATATTATTGATGCCTGGGTGGTAGATTCAAGGGCCTTATTCCATGCCACACTTGATAGGAAAAATTTTCATGATTATGTTCAAGGAGATTTTGGACAGGTTTGATTGGGTGATGATAAACCCTGTAAAATCATTGGAATGGGTACAGTTTTCATAAAATAGAAAAATGGAAATCAGTGGCTATTGAAGGAGGTAAGACATGTTCCAGATCTGAAGAAAAATATGATTTTAATAGGGCAGTTGTGAGGTGAAGGTTGCATAACTAATTTCAAAGATAAAACCTGGAAGGTCACAAAAGGATCCCTAGTAATAGCAAAAGGAGAAAAGTTGGGTACATTGTATTTATGCAATGGTATTTCTAATTTTGTTAATGATTTAACCTCTACAGGAGAAGATACGACATTGTGGTATCATAGGCTCAGGCACATGAGTGAGAAGGGGATGTAGATTCTTCACTCAAGAAATTTGTTGCCAGGTTTGACGCATGTTGATTTAAAATTCTGTGAGAATTGTGTTTATGGAAAACAGAAGAGAGTCAGATTCTTTAGAATTGGGAAAGAGAAGAAGAGTGAAAAATTAGAGCTTGTGCATACAAATGTATGGCGACCTGCTCGGGTATCATCTCTCGGTGGCTCTCATTATTATGTTACTTTTATTGATGATGCAACCAGAAAAAGCTAGATTTATTGTATTCGAAATAAATTTGATGTATTTGATACTTTCAAGAAATGGAAAGCTTTGGTTGAAAATGAGAAAGGAAAAAAGTTGAAGTGTCTAAGATCAGACAATGGAGGTGAATATTGCAGCAAAGAGTTTGATATGTATTGTTCAGAAAATGGAATTTGTAGGGAAAAGACAGTTCCATGAACACCAAAAGAAAATGGTGTGTCAGAAAGGATGAATAGGACAATCATGGAGCGTGCAAGGATCATGCGATTGCATGTAGGATTGTCTTTACAATTTTGGCAAGATGCTTTAGATATTGTTGTTTATCTAATAAACAGAAGGCCTTGAATTTCCTTTGATGGTGGTATTCCAAAGGAGGCATGAATAGGTAAAAAGGTAAAATACTCTTTTTTAAAGACTTTTGGTTGTAAAACCTTTGTCCACATTAACAAAGAAAATAGAACAAAGCTTGAGGCAAAATCAAAGAAATGTACCTTTATTGGATATGGTGTTAATGATTTTGGTTATCACTTTTATGATTATGAAAAACATAAAATCATTAGGAGCAGAGATGTCATATTCAATGAAAAGGTTTTGTATAAGGATCAACGGCAGGAAAAGAAATAGGAAAATGAAAACAAAGAATACACAGTGCTTGATGATATCACAGGAAATGTGATGGTGCCTAAAAATCATAATGATCAATAGCTAGAACAACAACCACAACAGCAACAAGCACTTCAAACACCTGAAAGTGGTGTTAGAATATCTCCCAGGATAAGTAGACCCCTTGAACGATACTTTTCTTCATTATACTATGTATTGTTGATTGATTATAGTGAACCAAAATGTTATGAAGAAGCAGTGCAGGTAGAATCCAGGAAGAAGTGGGAGCAAGCCATGAAAGAAGAGATGGACTCCTTAGCACATAACCATACATGGGACTTAGTTATGTTGACTGCAGGTAAAATAACATTACAGAATAAATGGGTTTACAAGTTGAAAGAAGAATATGGAGGTAGAAAAAGGTATAAAGCTAGACTTGTTGTGAAAGGGTTTGCACAGAAAAATGGTATAGACTTTGATAAGATATTTTCTCCTGTTGTGAAAATGACTTCAATCAGAACTATTCTAAGTCTAGTAGCAGTTGAATATTTGCATTTTGAGCAGTTAGATGTAAAGACAACCTTTCTCCATGGGGATTTGGAGGAAGATATATATATGCAACAGCCACAAGGATATGAGGTAAAAGGGAAGGAGAAACTAGTGTGCAGGTTGAAGAAGAGCTTGTATGGCTTAAAACAGGCTCTAAGGCAGTGGTATCTAAAATTTGACAAGTTTATGTCCGAACAAGGTTGTACTAGATGTCACTCTAATCATTGTGTTTATCTTAAAAGGAAAAATGATGGTAGCTATATTATATTATTATTGTATGTAGATGACATACTTGTTGTAGGTTCTAACATGCAGGAAATAAATGTGCTCAAAAGGAAAATGACAAACTCATTTGAAATGAAGGATTTGGGTTGTTGCAAAACAAATCCTTGGTATGAAAATAACTAGACACAGGAAGAATCGCAAATTAACATTGTCTGAAAGTGAGTACATAGAAAAGGTGTTGAAAAGGTTTAATATGCAAAATGCAAAACCAGTTAGTATACCTTTCGCTAGCCATTTCAAATTAAGTAAGGAGGAGTGTCCCAAGACTCAGAAAGAAATGGCTCATATGTCTAAAATTCCATATGCATCAGTAGTTGGAAGCTTAATGTATGCAATGGTCTGCACAAGCCCTGATATTGCACATGCAGTGGGACTTGTAAGTAGGTACATGAACAATCCAAGAAAAGAACATTGGATGGCGATGAAGTAGATTCTCAGGTATTTGAAAGGTTCAAAAGTCAAGCATTATGCTTTGGTGGTTCAAACATTGCTCTACAGGGATATGTTGATGCAGATATGGCAGGTGACAGAGATAACAAGAGGAGCACTACAGGATATGTATTTATTGTAGGTGGAATAGTTGTCAATTAGGTCTCAAAACTGCAAAGTGTTGTTGCACTCTCAACAACAGAAGCAGAGTATGATGCTACTACAAAGGCTAGTAAATAAATGATTTGGTTATAAAGGTTTCTGGATGAATTGGGTAAGAAGCAGGATTTGGGCAGGTTATATAGTGAGAGACAGAGTGTCATACATCTTGCAAAGAACTCTGCATTTCATTCCAAGACTAAGCATATACAGCTCAAGTAACATTTCATACGGTCAGCATTAGAAGATGGACAATTGAAGCTGGAAAAGATACACACTAGCCAGAACCCTGCAGATATGTTAACAAAAGTTGTAACTAGGGAGAAACTGAGAATCTCATCAGTTTTAATTGGTCTTCAAGTATAATGAAGAAGATGAGAAACAACCAGATCCAAAGTGGATTCATTTTCCAGAAAATGAAGCAGCGGTGGAGTTGCTATAATCAGTCTCCAAGTGGGAGATTGTTGGGTGTGGAACCTAATTACTTCTGTATTCAAAGGTATCACCGCATTGGACCCCAGTTCTCATAAAATATTTGTTGCAGGGGGGGTCCAGGGGGGGCAACTGCGACCTTTTGGGAGCCCACCCCTGGCAGGGGGTTTCGGGGGTAGTGCCCCCGAAGCTAAGAATAGATGTAAAATTGCCTTGTAAAAGTATAGTAATTTCTAGTCAATATGGGCCATTCATTAGGCGGATATCTGACGGTAGAAGTTATGTTTAATTTAGGGTTTTTTGCCCTAGAAGGAAACCCCTCACTATATATGAGGGAATTGTATCGCGTCAATGTAGATCTGTATCCTGAATGAGGAATAGAGAGGAGATTGAAAGCGAAGAGGGTGTTACAACGGATTTGTTGTAGGTTGTATCTCTTTAGTTTCATGGATAATATAAAAGAAGGACTGGTTGTTTCTCCGTGGATGTAGCCCAAACTGGGTGAACCACGTATATCTGTGTCTCTCTTGTTTTATGCATTTTCTGTGTTTATATTTTTGCAATATTTTATGTGTTCCATTGCTCTGTAATATATAATTTAATAACATTGGGAAATCCAAGTACCACCCTACTAAGTATCATCTATTATAGCAAATTCAAATTGAGCTCCTCATTGTGAAAACTCTGCTTAAAGACACTAGAAAAATCCACCACTGAAGTTTGGACCAGGAGACGTAGCCCAGGAGGATTGGGTGAACTCCTTATTAAATTGTTGTGTTTTTCATTTGCTTGCTATGTTTTTCTTACTTTTTTCCAATTGTCTATGTATTTCACAATCTTATCGATCCGTTGCTTAAAATAACATAGGCATATCCCTACGCATGAGTCTGTAATACCTACATTAATTAACTGAGATCATTCATAAGTGATTTCAGATCAAGTGGTATCAGAGCTATAGGTTGTTAAGGTTAGACAAGCTTGTGCTGAATTTAGTTGTTGAATGCTAACTAGATCAAAGCTCAAATTAGGAGGAGGAGAGTTGGTCGAAACTAATCCTAAAATTAGAAGAGTCTATCCTTAGAAGACAATGTCATAGGAAGGTTCTATGGGGCCAGACCCTCAATTTATAGATAGTTCCCTGGCCATAAGGTTCATGTTAGAGGAAATGTACAAGGACTTTAGAAAACATGAAGATGAAGATTCATCAAGGTCCAAACAAGATAAAGGAGAAGAAGAGTCTCTCCTCCATGACCACTGAAAAGGCAAAGGGAAAGAAGAAAACTTTCTCACACCTCCTACTAGCCATAAACATAAAAAGAAGACATTCTTGATTAAACTAGATGTTAAATTTGATTTACCAATATATGATGGAGAGTTGAATGCAGAAAAGTTGGACAATTGAATTAGACAAATTGATGTTTATTGCAGAGTGCAGAGTATCGATTCAGACAAGAGCAAGATTTAGCGAGCTAGCCTACGCCTTGGAGGCACTACCTTGGTTTGGCAGGAAGGCAGCACCCAAGCTGACATGAAAAGACATGGTAAGACTCTTTATGTTTGGAGTGAATTTGTTTCTACAATCAAAAAGCAGTTTTATCCACTGGCTTACATGCAGCAAGCCATGATGAGCTGGCAAACTCTTTGACAATTGAAAGGGTGAAGTGTACAAGGTTACACCCAATAATTTAGGAAGAGAGCTTTGATTCTAGGAATCTCATTAGACTCACTTGAGACTCTGTTGAAGTACATCGGTGGTCTACACAACTACATGAGGCACACTATCCTCATGTTTAATCCCACCAGTATAGATGAGGTATATGTTCAAGCTACATATCTAGAAGCTAAAGGAAAGAGTGGAAATATAGAAGTTGGGGGATCATCCCAACCCACTGCATGTAAGAATAACAAGAAAAGAAAACAGAAATGGAAAGCAAGGAAGGCCAACATTGCACAGAAAAGCAAGTTTTCATGCACTTACTGTAAGAAGGATGGGCATGATGATGAGCATTGTTGGATTCAGCATCCAGAGCTGAGGCCTAAGAAGTTCGAGGGCAAGAAGAAGAAGACTGCTGCAGCTATTCAAAAAGATTTGGGTTCAAACTCAGGAGATGAAACAACCATCGCAGCCACAGGTATAAAAGGTAAGAATTCTAAAGCATCTACTAGTAATTATGCACAATCTACTATTGATGAAGAAAATGAGAGAAAAAGACATGAGCTTTTCCATATTCGAGTTATTTCCAAACATCAAAAGATTGATACTTTGTTTGATTGTAGTTCACAAGTAAATTTAATTTCTGAAGCAATTGTAAAGAAGTTGGGATTACTAACTACACCTCACAAGAAACCATACCCATTAGGATGGTTAAGTGATAAAGCACAACTACAAGTGACTAGACAATGCAAGCTCAAGTTTTCTTTTGGGTCAGCATTTGTAGATGAGGTTGATTTAGACATAATTCCTTTGGATATATGTGGAATTGTTTTAGGAAGTCCTTACTTGTATGATAGAAAAGCTATTTTCTATAGAGCTGAGAACAAATATCTACTTGTTAAAGATGGAATCGAATACTTTGTAAGAGCTCACAAGCTCAAGAATAATTATACTCTCATAAATTTTGGGCAGATGAAAAGAATGATAAATTCATGCAAACAATTCTAACTAATGGTTGTAAAGGAAAAGAAACCTGATAAAACCAATGTATTTGAGGGCTGTAAACAACAAGCTGATATAGAAAAACATTGTTTTAGAGTGTGATGTCTTGTTTCAAGAACCTAATGGTCTGCCACCCAAAAATGAAATAGTACATGATATTATTTTGCAACAAGATGTTCCATTGCCTAACATTGGGATGTACAGGTTGTTTGCTTTAGAGAATGTTGAAATCAAGAAGCAGGTGCAGGAGTTGCTCGAGAAGGGATTCATCAGGCCTAGCACATGACCATGTGGATCACCAATCGTTTTGGTGAGAAATAAAGATGGCTCGTGGAGAATGTGCATTGACTACTGAGCGCTGAATAAGATAGCAATAAAAAATCGTTATCCCCTTCCTCGCATAGATGATCTCTTAGATCAATTGAACGAAGCTGTTTATTTCACCAAGCTGGATTTGCACAGTGGATACCATCAGGTTAGAGTTGCAGAGCAAGATGCGTGGAACACTGCTTTCAAAACAAAGCAAGGATTGTATGAGTGGTTGTTTATGCCTTTTGGCTTGACCATTGTGCCTACTACTTTCATGAGATTAATGAATGATGTACTCAGGCATTTTATTGATGATTTTGTTATTGTGTATCTGGATGACATTATGATTTTAGTAAAATGTGGGAAGAACACTTAAAGCATGTTAATCAGACATTAGATGTTTTGAAAAGAGAAAAACTTTATGTTAAACTCTCAAAATGTGAATTTGGCAAAACATCTCTAAATTATTTGGTCATATAGTAGGGGGTAGTGAATTGAAAATAGATCCCTCTAAAGTGGCAGTCATTGTAAATTGGCCTAAACCCAAGTCTGCTACAAAAGTAAGAAGCTTCTTAGGAGCAGCATAATATTGGAGGAAGTTCATTTCTAATTTTTCCTCAATTACAGCTCCCTTACATGCTTTGATAGGATTGAACAAGGTGTTTTAGTGGGGAGGCAAACATCATAAAGCCTTCTACACCTTGAAAGAAAATATTAGTACAACACTTGTACTATCACTGCTTGATCTACAAAGACCGTTTGAAATCAAAACATATGCCAGTGACTATGCCATGGGAGCAGTGTTGACACAGCACGGTAAACCCATATGTTATCATTTTGAGACTTTTAATCCTACAATAGTTAACTATCCTACATATGATAAAGAATTGTATGCATTATTTCAGAGTGTGAAAAAGTGGAAACATTACTTAATGGGCAAAGAGATAGTAATACATACTGATCATCAACCACTTCAATATCCACACTCCCAAAGTAAGTTCAACAATCAAGACATTACAGATGGATGGGTTTTCTACAACAGTTTCATCTAGTCATCAAATAAAAAAAGGGCATACACAACAAAGTTGTAGACATGCTATCTAGACCCATTATAAATGCATCTACTATACTTAAGCATAATTTTGTACTACATGAAAGTTACATTGAACAATATGCTCAAGATATAGACTTTAAAGATGTATATGCAACTTTGAGTCAAGGCAAAAAGGTAGAATAATTGGACTATCATGTGAAGGACCGACTCTTATATCATTGTGGGAAACTCTGCATTCCACAAACCGAGAGAGTAAAGATAATTAGAGAGGCACACACTTCTATGATATCAGGTCACTTTGGGGTAAGTAAAACAGTTGCACAGCTGCAAAGATTTTGTTATTGGCCGAAATGAATGAGATAATTTCTAGATATGTAAGAGGGTGTACTATGTGTGTTAAAATCAAGCCCAACAATAGAAAACTAGGCTTGTACACTCCTTTACCAGTTCCTTCTCACCCTTGGGAAAGTGTTTCCATGAATTTTGTTGGAGGGCTATCTAAATCTAGGACAGGTCACGATTATCTATATGTGGTTGTGGATAGGTTCAGGAAAACGTGTATTTTGATACATTGTAATAAACATATTATAGTTGAACAAACTGCAAAATTGTTCTTTGAACATGTATGGGTTCATTTTGGATTACCCACTTCTGTTGTATCTGATTGAGACACTTGATTGTGGGGAAGTTTTGGTCAAGTCTGTGGGAACTGATGGACACCCAACTAAAGAAAAGCATAGCTTTTCATCCACAAACCGATAGCCAGACAGAAGTAGTTAACAGGACAATGATCCAATTACTTAGGGGATATTGCAGCAAACATCCTAAGCTTTGGGATGAAAATTTGTGTTATGTGCAACATGCTTACAACAGAGCCAAACACTCTTCTACACAGAGATCTCCTTTTGAGACCTGTTTCGGTTTCACACCAAGGTCTCCTTTGGATTTTGTCTTTGGTAAAGATACCATAGTTGATGGACACAGTGATGTGGATAAGGCAACTAGGTTCATTGAATAGATCCAGAAGATCCACCAGGCAGTACGGGAACAACTGGAAAAGAGCCAAGCCAAATACAAGGCTAGGCATGACAAGCATCGGATGGAGTATAGTTTTCAAGTTGGAGACCAGGTCTGGCTGTATATAAGCGAGGACAGTATACAAGGTGAAGGTAAAAAGCTAAAGCCTATCAGGTATGGACCTTTTAGAATACTTGAGAAGATTGGTGAGAATGCTTTTCGCCTTGATCTACCAGCTTACATGCACATCTACTCAGTCGTAAATGTAGATTGCTTGAGATTGTTTGAACCTTCAATGATTTAGGATCCTGAAGAGCAAAGTCAATTGCCTTCTATTGATGACCTACTACCTGAATATCTTAATGAATTGCAGGAAGACACCATCTTGGACAGGAAGGGGAGGACGATGGGCAGAGGAGATGTTGAGTACCTCAGAATTGGACTCAAAGTTTCGAAGCCGAGTAGTGCAAAGTGGATTGAGATTGGACAAGTGAAACAACAGTATCCTCACTTAGTCAATGCTTGAAAGAAAACCAACTTTTGGTGGTCGAAAATCTTTTCAGTGGGAAGGTCGTGATCCAAATTGGATCCATCAAGAACTGTCAAAGAATCATGACTGTATCAGGTCGGGACAAATCTCTAAAGAATTTGAAACAACAATAAAAAACACCCTGAACTAGTGGCAATGGCAGGGAACGTGGAACGGTGAGGGCCTCGGTCAAAGTGCACTAATCGAAGCCCATGGAGGCTGCGTGGGAGGTCAAAGTAGCCCCCGGGAGCCCTGGATCGGGAAAAGGAGGTGGTTTAGGGTGTTTTTTTATCGCTGTTTCGAATTCTTTAGAGATTTGTCTCGACCTGATACAATCATGATTCTTTGGCAGTTCTTGATGGATCCAATTCGGATCACTATGGAAGATAAAACTTAACCTAATTTAAACTTATGTTTTGATTATGCCCCTTAAGGATTTAAAAAGTAGATTTTATCATGGCCAATAATCAATTAAACATTTTTATTTTTTTTTGATGGAAGGTGTCAATCCAAGTTTTTACCATCTACACTTCTTAATAGTTGATCTATAAGAAGATTTTATTATTATACTAATCAATGTGGCAATGAGAATTTCAATACTGAGATGAAGAGTGTTAATGCCTCTTATCTTTATGATTCCAAAACATTCTGATATAATTAAGATGGATGGTGAAGGTTTTAGCTCGTACTAGTTTGTAATAATTGAAGAAACAATACATAACATACAATCTTTATTATTGCGCATCTATAATAGTAGAAGAACTAGATTGTACATGATCTAGTTGTAGCAAATTAGTACATTAAAATATTTAGATGATGGATGATGTGGTCCTTATAGATCAATAACAATAGAAGAATTGGGTGACCCTTATTTATGGATATTGTCTTGTGATAAACAAGGCCTACTATCATTAGTCGTGTCTCAAGCTCAATAATAGCGATAATGAGAATCAATGAAGTAATTTGGAGCATATACCCTTAGTATGTTTCTCAAATTAGCAATGTAAAAGGAAGATTGTGCATGACTATCCCATAGTGCATGAGGAGATGTGTCAAAATAAGGGGATATGATATTTTCACAACTAAGGGTTAGCTCTCGATATCCAAATAGATATTTGGGGGATCTTGAAGCTAAGAATATTACAACAATTATTTCCCAGAGTTTGAAACCAATGTTATTATATTATTAAATGAACAAAATGAAAAGTGAACAAATATGTTTTTGGTCAATTTTCTAGAAACTAGAAACATAAGGTATAAAGGGTAAATGTATTGTTCAATGGTTAACTATTTCGATTGTAGTGATTTTATGAAAGGAAAGGAAAGTTGATTTCTAGGTGTAAAACAATTTCAAAACCTCAAAGAAACATTGACATAGTAATGTTAGACCATTGTGTTGCTTTGGAGACTTTAAACTATTTTAGCAGTTAAACAAAATAAAGCCTAATAACACAAAGCTAAAAGAGAACAACTATTCTACTGATTCCATGAAACTATGGAAGATAAAGCTCCACTTAATTTAAACTTATGTTTTGATTATTCCCCTTAAGGATTTAAAATGTAGATTTTATCAGGGCCAATCATCAATTCAACTATATATATTTTTATGGAAGGTGTTAATCCAAGATGTTATCATTTATACTTCTAAATAGTTGATGTATAAGAAGATTTTTTATTATACTAATCAATGTGGCAATGAGAATGTCAATATTGAGATGAAGAGTGATAATTCCTCTTATTTTTATGATTTGAAAACATGTTGATATAATTAAGAGGACGGTGAAGTTTTTGGCTCGTACTAGCTTGTAGTAATTGAAGAAACACACATCATAGGATCTTGATTATTGTGCATCTACAATAGTTGAAGAACTAGATTATGCATCATATAGTTGTAGCAAATTAGTATATTAAAAGATTTAGATGATGGATGATATGGTCGCTATAGATCAATAACAATAAAAGAATTTGGCGACCCTTATTTATGGATGGTGTCTTGTTATAACCAAGGCCTACTATCATTGGTCTTGTCTCAAGCTCAATAATAGTGATAATGAGAACCATTCAAGTAATTTGGAATATATATCCTTACCATGTTTCTCAAATTAGTAATGTAAAAATAATATTGTGCGTGACTATCCCATATCACACAATAAGATGTGTCAAAATAAGGGGATATAATATTTTTACAACTAAGGGTTCGCTCTTGATATCCAAATAGGTATTTTAAGGATCTTGAAGCTAAGGAGATTACAACAATTATTTCCCAAAGTTTGAAACAAATGTTATTATACAATTTAATGAAAAAAATGAAAAGTAAAAAAATATGTCTTTGGTCCATTTTCTAGAAACGAGAAACATAAGGTATAGAGGGTAAATGTATTGCTCAATGACTTACTATTTTGATTGCAATGATTTTATGAAAGCAAAGGAAAGTTGATTTCAAGGTATAAAACAATTTCGAAACCTCAAAGAAACATTGACATAGTAATGTTAGACCATTGTGTTGTTTTGGAGACTTTAAATCGTTTTAGCAGCTAAACAAAATAATGCCTAACAACATGAAACAGAAAAAGAACAACTATACTACTAATTCCAGGAAACTATGGAAGATAAAACTTAACCTAATTTAAACTTACGTTTTGATTAGGCACCCTAAGGATTTAAAAAGTAGATTTTATCATGGCCAATCATCAATTCAACTATATATTTTATGGAAGGTATCAATCCAAGTTTTTACCATATACACTCCTTAATAATTGATTTATAAGAAGGGTTTTTATTATACTAATCGACGTGGCAATGTGAATGTCAATAATGAGACGAAGAGTGATAATGCCTCTTATTTTTATGATTCCAAAACATGTTGATATAATTGATATGGATGGTGAAGGTTTTGTGCCAGTTTGTAGTTATTGAAGAAACAAATAGCATATGATATTTATTAATGTTTATCTATAGAAGTAGAAAAAATAGATTGTGCATGATCTAGTTGTAGAAAATTAGTACATTAAAATATTTAGATGATGGATGATATGGTCCCTATAGATCAATAACAATAGAAGAATTGGGGTGGCCCTTATTTATGGATATTGTCTTGTGATAACCAATGCCTACTATCATTGGTCTTGTCTCAAGCTCAATAATAGTGATGATGAGAACCATTGAAGTAATTTGGAACATATAACCTCTATATGCTTCTCAAATTAGCAATGTGAAAAGAAGATTGTGCATGACTATCCCATAGTGCATGAGGAGATGTGTCAAAATAAGGGGATACACTATTTTTATAGAAACTAAATATACTATTGTAATGTGTCACATATTATTTCTTTCTCCCTTAATTCATCTATTTGCATTTGATAGGTGAGAACCATGGCTACTTCCACCTTGTTGACATGAAGCATTTGGTTATCTTGTTCGTTTAAGCTCTTAAAACCCAAAGAAATGCAGGTTTATAATTTCCTAATGTACTCAAATATTTCGCTTACTTATTTTTCAAGGTTCCAATTGTAGTATTATAAATTCTTATTAGACTTGTCCTTCTCATGCATCTATAAAAACAAGAGATCGTAACAACCCTTTGACCCTTGATAATCATCAAATATCCCATTATCATTCTAAAGTGAATTTGGCTTCTCAAGGAGTTCGATTTTTGTATCTTATAAGAAAATAACTTCCTCATAAAATTTGACATTATTATTATGTAGCGAACCAATTATGGAATGACATTTGGCATTAGTGTCTCATAGTGATGTACACTTCTCATTAAGTTGGCATTAATATATGTTTTTGACTAAATCCATCACACAAACAAATGGAGTTGAACAACACCCCACAACTTACTATATTGGTGATCGCTCATCTTAAATGGGATTTTATAGTAATTTCGAGTGAAGGAAAATAAAAAAACAAATAAAGAAAAGGAAAGAAAGGCGGGAGGGGGGAAATAAATAAATAAATATAAAAAGAGAAAGACAACAAAGGAGAACTAAAAATAAAAAAAGGAAGAAATATAGAGGAAAGAGGTAATGAGATAAACAAGAGGCTTAAAATATAAATAAAGAAAAATGGAGATAGAAATTAAAAATAAAAGATGAAAATACCCGAGTGTGTGTTATCACTCAAAAATTCCTCTTTGCTATGAGAGATAAATTCCTAAGGTAACCTTTTCAAACCAAGCTTATAAATTGAAGGCTAGCCCCTTCAATCCAGAGAGGGCTCTCTTTGACAACCTAATCACTAAGCTTAGAAACTATTTGTGTCTTAAAACAATGGCTAGATCTTTAGTAGGTTTTTTGGATTTTGAGTGTGGTGGTAGGGATGAAGCAAGTAATCTATTGGGAAATGGAGTCAATAGATAAGGTTTTTAGATGCAATTACCAAGATGGACAAAGGCAGGGTAGATGGAAAACTGTATACATATCAAACATCATCTAAATGGTAGTAGAAGGAGAAAACAATCCATTGTAGCAGGGCATGAAACATGAATCCTACAAGCTTTAGAGGAAATAGTGCGAATGTCTAAACCATATGAACCATAGCATTAAACAAATAAATGATATCACATAATCTCATTTAAACACTCGAAGATAACAAATACATGATATGACATAAAAAGAAAACTATCATAGAAGGATTTGACTGAGCATACCATCACATGAATCTTTGTATCATGAACATAATATCCTAGTCCACTAAACACTTGAAATGATGGGGTTGGCAGCTCGAAAACCTATCCTTTAAAATTTTTGGTGAGCGCTACGAAAATATTTCGTAGCACAAGCTGTAGGGTAATTGCGTTGCGAAAAAATTAGAATAAGCTTAGGGTTAGGTGAAAATACTTTATTAGACATGTCCCTAGGTTTATATGTCAATTTACATAAGAAATTTTACAGGCCCTTTACATACCCATGACTTTACATAATGAACTGATAAAAATAGCCTTTGGACCTTTAGGGAAAGGTGCAAACCTGATGCTAACATCCGACTCTAATGGGAATATTGTCTCCCCAGGAGGCAATAAAGAACATGTTGAACTTATTCCTGATCCATTAGGATGCTCCCAACTTGAAGACTAATAACCTGAATTGCAAATGAAATCAAACTGCAACCTACAAACCATGACCTACGATATAACTGAGTCCAATCCTTTTTAAAAACTTTGACTGAAAATTGAAAACCAAACTATTGAAAATATGCGCTAACTGCAAACTTATTGAACAACATCTTACTCTAATTTGCTGAAATTTTGCCCAATCAGATGATATAGAATTTCTAGTGCATCTAGGCGAGGAGATGGCCACTCACTGGAATTTTTCTCACACCTTTCGTAAGCATACAAAAATGTAAAGGATGTCAATTCAAAATGAAAATTGAATCCAAAACCTGAGCTTATGAACAAAACAAAGTCCAACTTCATTGATGACTACAATAGACTAGCTAAAGGATCATGGAAAACATGCAAATTCACCTCCAGTTAATGAGAAAACACAGGATAACAAACTTCATTTACAATTGTTGGTTGTTCTTGCTTTATACCTTGATTCTCAACATAATTCTAAAAAAACATGGCAGTAGATTGTTCGTCACTGTCATCAGAAAAAAAGACTCTATACCATCTAGAACATGTTCAAATATGACAACCACATCATGTGCATTAAAAACACTCTCTTGCTCATCAAATGATTCTGATCTTGCCTCATTAACCTTCAATAACTTTGTTTGAAAACTATCAATTCGACTTTTAGATGAATGAAGAGAAATAAGTTCTTGTAGATGATTATCTTGCGAATGTGATAAAACACTAATATGAGCACTTTCACAATTCTCATTTTCAATAATTTCATCATGGGACAAAAACTCAAAAAAGATTGATTTGAAGAGGCAAGTGCTTGATTATCCTCATACTCTTGGTCGCATAAAAGTTGACAAACTTGCTGTATATATTTATCAATTTTTGGGGATGAAACATGATTGTCTACACCAAGAAGTTGATCTATTTCATTTTTAGTCAAAGTAGAAGCTTTAATCTGCTTAAAATTGTCCTGATTATCATGACAACTAGTCTCTATCTTTTCTTGTTGAGAAGAATATTAAAAAAGGGTTTCTTGAATTTCCCCATCCATTAACTCCTCATCACCATACAAACTTTGAAGGTGCTGAATGAAACTTTCAACATGTTGACAACAGTTTTCGACCAACAACAAGGAAGGATAGGATTCTTTATAATGCTCAAAAAATATTGTATGAAAGTCCTTTAAAGAGTATACAAGCAGGTGGCAATTTTTCATCCCATGACCTCACATCTTCTTCTAGGGTAGCCATAAACATCTTCATGGGGCAATCTTCAGGAAAGTAAACTCCTAACTTATGAATATGCAAATGCAATTTGACCAAATGTAAACCAACATCATCCCTTCCCTGATCCTTAAACTTTGGCAAACAAGTTTTCCAATCTATGTGAGGAATACGATTTGGAAAACCTGGTATATGTGCACGGTTCATCAAAGCATACCTTGTCATCTTGATTAATTGTGCAAATGGATCTGCAATTATGCTCTAGATTCATCAGACATTAGAGTCACCATTCATGTTTCGAGCTCTAAATCGTTTGACAATGGAGTCGTCATAGAAGCTTCAAACTCTAGATTCTTGAAAATGGAGTCGCCATGGAAAATTAACAACCAGTTGTGTCTAAACTCCTACTTTCCCTCAGGAATCAGATCTAATCAATAAGAATAACTTTGGGGAAAAATCCTTCATATCCCCAATATGGTCACCAAGATGTTAGCACTTAGAAATGTCCTCTTGGTTGTAGGAGAGAAGTTTCTAAGGTAACCTTTGCAGTTCAACCTGTAAATTGAAGGCTAGCCCCTTGAATCTAGAGAGGTCTCTCTCTGACAACCTAATCACTAAGCTTAGAAACTAGTTGTGCCTTAAAACAATGGCTAGATCTTCAGTAGGGTTTTTGGATTTTGAGTGTCATGGTTGGGATGAAGAAAGTAACCTATTGGGAAATGGAGTCAACAAATCAGGTTTTTAGATGAAATTACCAAGATCTTGAATATATGAATCAATATGGACATAGGCAAGGTAGATGCCAAACTGTAGACATGCCGAACATCATCTGAATGGTAGTAGAAGGAGAAAATAATCCACTAAAGCAAGCCATGAAACATGAATCCTGCAAGATTTAGGAGAAATAGTGCAAATTTATAAACCATATGAACCATAGCATTAAATTCATGAATTATGTCACATAATCTCATTTAAACACTAGAAGATAACAGATAAATGATATCGCATAGAAAGAAAATTATCACAGAAGGAAACTGACTGAGCATAGCATCACATGAATCTTTGTATCATGAACATAATATCTTGGTCCTCTTAACACTTGCAATGATGGGGTTGGTAGCTCGAAAACCTATCTTTTAAAATTTTCAATGAGCGCTACAAAAATATTCCATAGCGCGGTGCTATGAAAATATTTCGTAGCTTCAGTTGTAGGCTAATTGCACAGCGAAAAACTTAGGATAAGCTTAGGGTTAGGTGAAAAGACTTGATTAGATATGTCCCTAGGCATATATAGCAATTTACACACAAAAAATTATAGGCCCTTTACGTAACCATGACTTGACATAATGAATTGATAAAAGTAGCCTTTGGACCTTTAAGGAAAGGTGCAAACCTAATGTTAACAATGTGAAGGGGAATAAATTAAGAAAGAGTGGAAGGTAAGTGGAAATAAAAAAGAAAATAAAATAGAGCAAGTTTGTAAGCAATTAATTGTAAGCATATTATATTGTGTGGCATCTTAGTGACTTTAAGGGTTGGATAAGTTGATTAATTCAAAAAACAATCCATTTTATATTTCATTTAGTTATATATTTTAGGTTTCTAAACACAAATAGGGAAATTGACTATAATTCTGAAGGTCCACTTAAGTAAGCAAGATCATTTTATTTATTAGACTCTAAATTCTTTTAAACAAAATGTAGCATGAAGATAATGAAAACCCTATTACAACTTTATTGATGTATTAAGATTCTAATTTATTTTCTCCAAGACATTAATTTTGACTTTTTCCATTATTTGGTTTATAATTGAAAGATAAAATTCCATTTTAATATTTCGAAAGATCTCAATAATTCATAAATAAAAAAATATTAATTCTTCTATAATTTTGATTCTTATTATTTATATACATAATTAATAATGGTGTAGTCCAACTTATAGACAAAATGACTCTTTTCATAACATTTTATTATTATTATTAATTTTAATCAAAATCTAATAGAGATTTTTAAAAACTTGAGTTTAAACTGTTTAATTTGTATAATTCAAGTGCTCTAAGGGGTTTTCAGGGTGTTGAATCCATTTATGCATTAAAAAATGTATTTTAAATAACAAAAAATCACATTCTTGCTTGAAATTGTATCACCAGATTTTTGGTGGAATTCTGGTAAAAAAGGTTATTTGTCTATAAGTTAGTAGACTACGCCATTAATAATATTGAATATTTTTTTGTTTACAATTTAAAATTAAAAAGAAATATTTTAAATTTTAAAAATAATTATAAAATAAAATAACATACTAAATTTGTATTCATTTATGTTAATCGAAAAAATGGAAAGTAATGAAGAAATGTTATTGTTATGTTATTTGTCTTTGTCTATGGCAGCACAAGGACTATAGAAATTGCTTGGGCGTTGACCAACAATTAAGTCATCCTTTGACCAAAAGATTTTGCTCAAATTTCACTCTTTAACCAAAGTTTAAGATTAGCAATTTCCCTTAGCAAAACTTTCAACCAAAGTTTTGAATTTTCCTCTTATTGCAAACTTCACATGCCCCGATGTTATTTTAGTCACCCATGTTATTTTATTCAAAATTGTTTTTCAATCGAAGTTTGGTAAGTTTTTTTATCGAAAGTTTTTTAATGATTAAGTGTTTGTTGCGCCAAATTATTTTAGCCAAAGTTTTTTTTTTTTTTTTTAGATTGGGGCAACGTTGCATAAATATTTGTCCAAAAAGTTTGAAATGGTGATTACACTTGTCACTGTCGACTGCCACCATTGTTTACACTTTCCACCAGCTCTCTGCCATAACTTGTCCCATATACAATTTGATGGCATGGCTTCAGGCCTTAATGCCCGAGTGTTGTTCATAGTGGAAGGCATGTGTGCTCTGCGTCTTCCTACTCTCTCCATAAAATAGAGGGACAAAGAGGATTTTCTATGTTTATTATCAGAGGGAGAAACAAAGAGGATTTTCTCTATAAAACAGAGGGAGCAATAGAGAGGATTTTCTCTATAAAATAGAGGGAGCAACAAAGAGGATTTTCTCTATAAAACAAAGGGAGTTTCAAAAAGGAGAGGAATTGTTCATCTGTGTTGTCTATAACCGAGATGTCAGACCAGGAGGCCTACCAGTAAATGAGACAAAGGCAAGCGCAAAATCTCATTGAAGAACGTCACAACCCTTCTACAACTCTCAAATATGCCTCAGATTTACACTAAACAAGCTATTTGCGTCGTGGATTATCAAGAGCATGTATAAAATCTTCTACATGGCATGGTGTATTACTCTCTTCAACATCTTATGCTGCAAATAACCCAAATGCAAAACACTTTCAATTAGAAAAATCCAATGCAAATGTTCTAAGTATAAACCATTATACCCTAGATACAATTGTATATGATTGCAACATATATAGTTATCAATAAAACTACATATGTTAAATAACTCACATATTGTTTTAATTTCTATTAACAATATCAATTTGTGTTTTTCCCCTAATTGCAGGTATTTTTTTTCAAAGAATGCAAGAAATAATTGCATATGATAATTACATATTGTTTTAAATAATTCACAATATCAATTTGTGCCCCCCCCCCCCATAATTACATTTTTTTTCAAAGAATGCAAGAAATAATTGCATATGATAAATCACTCACAATGATTATTTGAATTACCATTCACAATATCAATTTGTTTTTTTACCTAATTGCACGTATTTTTTTCAATGAATGCAAGAAATAAGTTTTTTGAATTACCATTCAAGATATCAATTTGTTTCCTTTTACTTAATTGCGGGTAATTTTTTCATTGAATGCGAGAAATAAGCTTATTAGGTTGAATTGAAAATGACACTTTTAGATTCCATTAAGATAATAAACTATGAGATAGATACATTTTCCATAATCAAAGTAAATAACAACAATAAGTTCATGCAATAACCAAATTGCATGTAAAAAATGGAAATACATCGGCTAAAATGCATATTATGGCCAACATATTCAATGAAATTGATAACGTGCTCATTGTTGAATTGTCTGGAAAAAAAACCATAATAAAAGAAATTTCTCTCATCGCCACAATACATGTAACCCTTATTGCAATTCTAGGGATGCAATATGTCTTTGAATGAAGGTGTGGTGCAGTGTACAAGGCACAAGGAAGGTCAAAAACCAAGATCCTACAAGTATGCAATAAAAGAACAAGGTTGGGATGTTTGAGTGAATGATCCGTAACTTGTCGTAGATATTCCAATGGATAGCTCCTCACTACAGATATAATAATATTATATTTAAAATATGAGATTCTACACTATTACAATTTTATTTAATTTCTATATATGTAAAATTAACTGTAATTAGTGCACGCATGTAAAATTAAAAAAAAAAAAAATAGAGAATGACAAAATAAGCTCACACACGCATAATACACAAGATATGCTCTCTGGGAAACCCTTTCGGAAGAAAACCCAGCTGGAAGGTGAGGCCACTTCGCTCTCTTTCTCTATTTGAAAATATGGCTGCAAATACAAAGAAGTAATGCATGTAGCCTGTGGGCTGCTACAGTGCGCAAATCCTCTCTGTGTGCTCTACCTCCTATCTCTCTTGCCTATGTTTGCTCAACTGTGCAACAAAATGCTCTCAATATAATGGAATACCTCTTCCTCCTAGTGGTCCGGTTATAACACAAACCGATAGCCTACTAGTGGTTAAGTTTGACTACATCAACTCTTAACTAGAGTTACAAAATAGACTCTTCTAGAGCCTTTTACATCACAAGCACGTGAATATCCCCTTTTCCATGAATAATGGGGGTTGGCGCAACATCTTCATGAACTATAGGTGTGAAAGTAGGAGGGTCAACTTTTTAGTGGCATAAGTTTTGCATATGAACTCTGATTGACATGATTCTTGTGCTGTTGGAAAGGTCTTTGTGTTTAGAATATCATGAAAAGATGCTACGCTTAAGCGGTAAAGTTTTACCCCGAAAAAAATGTCATTTGATGCCCCAAAATGCTCCCAGAATGTTTCAAACCCTGTTTTGCCAAATTGGTTCTCATCGGTAAAAACGGTCCTGTGATCTAATTCCCCCACTTTTTCCACTCAAAATGTATCAAGATGGATTTAAAATAATATAATGATCCAATTCAGATCACACCTCCCCATTTTGGGAGGCTTTTGATCCCCAAAAGCTTTTACTGAATGAGGTGAGGAAATTTTTCCTCCACCTTCTCTTTGGTGTACCATTTAGCTTTGCATGGAAGTTGTCCTTTCAACCTAATATGCCAAAGGTATTGTTGCCCTTGTCTTGTAGTTTTGGACCTATTATGCAAAACTGTATCTTCTATTAACTCTGCATGAGCGTCTGGTGCCAAATCCTCCAAAGAAGGTAGGACCTGTTCCTCTTCCTAGTCCAACATGGATGGCTTATAGAGTTTCAAATTCTCTACATGTACAATTCAATAAATGTGCATATATGGTGGTAAACTAAGTTGATTTGCATTATCACCCACCTTTTCCAATATCTCAAAGGGACCATACCTTAGATACTTGATTTTATTACCAGACCCCTGTAGCCTCTCCTTGTTCCACTGTAGCCATACTCTATCTCCCACCTTGAATGATTTCTTTATTTTGTGTTGATCATGCCCGACCTTATACTTCACCTGTGAATTTTGCAGTGTTTCCTGTACCTGTAGATGGATTTTCATGATCTTCTCTATAAAATTTTCAACCCTCAAAGCATCTCCTGTAAAATCTTCCTTCACTCCTCCTTGCTGCCCATATGCAATATCCAAAGGTGATGGTGGCAAATATCCAAAACAAGTTTCAAATGGGGACTTTCATGTAGAAGTGTGGACTGCTCTGTTATAAGAATGTTGTATATATACCAGATTTTCATCTCAGGCCTTCGGATGCTTCTGGTTGTAACCCCTCATAAGCTGCACCAAATTCCTGTTGACTACTTCTGTCTGCCCATCTGTTTGTGGATGGAATGTTGTAGTTCTCTTCAACTTCATGTCCATCTTCTCCCACAATGTAGTCCATAATGAACTAAGAAATCTTGTATCCCTGTCTGAAATGATGCTCCTTTGTATCCCAAAATGTACCCAGACCTGCCCAAAGAACAAATTTGTTGCTTCTTATCCGCTGATGGTCTTTTTATAGGGCATCAGAACACACAACTTGCTGAACTTGTCAACTACCACGAACAGGTAGTCATGTCCCTTCTTGGTTATCGGTAAACCTCCCACAAAGTCCATGGAAATGCTTTCCCAAGGACGAGTAGGTAAAAGTAAGGGATGATACAAACCTTATTTCTTGTTTCTAGGTTTGCTGGTACAACAAAGAATTCATCCTCTTATGAACATAGCTACTTGTTGTTGCATCTTGGGCCAATACACATACCTATGCAAGTTAGCCACAGTCTTCCCTACACTAAAGTGCCCTGCAACCTTGGAGGTGTGAGCATCTCTAATCAACTACAAACACTCACCTATAGGCACACATAGCTTATCCATCCTATAGAGTAACCCATCCTGGAGATGGTAGTCAACGGTGTTGTCACCATCGTGCACGACTCTGAATCTCCAAACCGCTGATACACCTCCTTGAAGTCCTCATCTTCTGAATAGGTCTTTATGCATGGATCATGGGTGAATGGTTCTATGTGCATAAGAGTCCCCAAAGCTATAATATTTGATTAGGGTGGCCTTGAAAGCATATCAACTAACTTGTTTATGTTTCCCTTCTTATACTTGATCAATAAATGAAACTATTGTAAAAACCCCATCAAATTGTAGTGCATGGTCTACTATAGCTTATTATGGGCCTACAAGTAATGTAACAGCTAGTGATCTGTGTGGATTATTGTCTCTTTTCCCATCAGATAGTGTTTCCACTTCTTCATAGCTCGCACCCTAGCATAAAGCTCCTAATCGGAGGCAGGTTAGTTAAGAAATACCCCATGAAATACTTCAGAATGGTAGAAAATGAGCCTTCTTCCTTTCATCAAGACAACTCCCATAACATACCCACTCATATCTTTCTCTACTTCAAAGGGTCGTTTCAAGTTTGGCAACACTAGAACTGGTGCTTCCCTGATCTTCTTCTTTAACTCATCGAAAGCCTTCTACTTCCCTTTTCCCCACTGAAAACTCTTGCCACTTGTTGTTATGGCATGGAGCAGTGCTGCTACTGCTGAAAACGAGGCTATGAATTTCCTCAACGATTGTGTTACTCCAATGAAACTCCTAACCTCAGTAACATTAGTAGGCACTACAATTTTATGATGGCCTCCATCCTGGAAGGATCTATCTTCAATTCTCCTCCAGCAATCACATATCCCAAATACACCAAGGACTGTTGCGCAAAATCACACTTCTTGGGATTTGCTAGCAGCTTGTGCTTCTTCAATGTTTCCAGCACTTGCCTCAAATGTGGCTCCTCCTAGGTAGCACTATATACTAGTATATCATCCAAATAGAAAATAACAAATGAATCTATAAAAGGGTGTAGTACATCATTCATTAATCTCACAGATTTAGCTGGTGCATTACATAGGCCAAATGGCATAACTAACCACTCATACAAACCTTGCCTTGTTCTGAAGGCGGTCTTCCATGCATCTTCTCCTTTTACTTGAACCTGGTGATATCCTGATTTCAAGTCCAGCTTGGTAAAATACTTTTCTTGCTGCAACTGAACTAGCAGATCATCTATCCTAGGCAGGGGGTATCTGTTCTTGAGTGTGATTTTATTCAACACCCTGTAATCTTTACGCATCCTCCAAGTCTCATCCTTGTTTGGAACAATGATGATGGGTAACCCACATGGTGATGTAATTGGTCGAATGGCACTCTGTTCCAGTAGCTGGTGCAATTTTTCTTCACCTCACTTGCTTCTATAACAGACTGCCTGTACATCCAAATATTCGGCAATGGGGAGTCTGGCAATAGCTAAATCTCATGTTCCACTTATCTCTTAGGGGGTAGCCCTTTAGGCTCTTAGAACACGTCCTTGTATGCCTATAGAAACTCCTCCAATTGTTATTTTTGTTTATTAGTACACCCCTCTAGGGATGCCTTGCCTCTTATTGACTCCTCTACAGACTGAATTTCTCTTAAATACAATAAAGCGTCTTGTCGGAACTAATCAATTTCTTAGCCTAGTTGGCACTTACCATTGAAATTTTCGACTTACCTTTGTGTGCATTGGGATGAACAATTTTCCATCCTTAATGAGCCGATACTGGTTAGCTCTCCTCATGAATATTGCATCACACATGTGCATGTATGGACTCCCAAGCACGACTCCACATACATCAAGGGGAACCACATCCAGATCTACTTCACCAATAAAATTAACAGTGATAGCAAATCTAATTTTTCACTGTTTTGTTACCTTCAACTTTGCATCCTTATGTACCCATCCCAGTGGATATGGGTTTGGATGACCATGAACATATAGCCCCAACTTCTTGACCATATCTACTGCAATGAGATTTTCTTGCGATCCTGAGTCAAACAAAGCATCAATCTTCATCTTCTTGACCTGTATTTTTACATGGAGGAGTTTGGTCATTTATTTCTCTTTCTGTTGCAAAAGGCTACCCAGTTTCACCTCCTTCTGCAGTGAGGTACATATGATATTCTCATCCACATTTGAGCTACTTTCAACTTGGTTGTTTGAATCAATGGCCATGAATTCTTCTTCTTATTATCTTTCTTCTTGTTCTTTGGGTTTAGCTCTGGATGCAACTTCCAACACTTCTCCTCTGTATGGCCATAAATGTTGCAGTGGTTCCTAGGATCTTTGCACTAGTGTACTATGGCTACAGTCTTTTTATCTTCCCCAACTTTTTCTTCTTCTTTGCATCCTTAGTAGCGACTTGCTTCTCGTTTTTCTTCGATCCGCTTGATTGCACTCTTTTCAGGCCTATGTTCTCCAGGTACTGTGCTTGTACACAAGCCTTGCCCACTGTTTTGGGCTTGAACAACATCAATTTCTCACGTAGATGGTGGTGCAGGCCCCTCAAATACTTGAGGAGTACATTTGGGTTCTTTGGAGAGATACCCAACATTATAACCATCTGAATTTTGTGGTGTACTCCTACACGCTTTGACCTGAATTTTGCTTAAAGTAATGCCACCAGATCCACTAGTCTTCCACTTACCAAATGGGATAAAACTGTGTCTTAATGAGGGTTTTGAAGTCCTCCCACTTAGTCACTGTAGGTTCTCCCTCCAACCTCAAGGTTTCTGTGTGGCTCTCCCACCAAGTCAGTGCATGGCCCTCTAATTTGAGTCGTACGAATCAGATCTTCTGCCCTTCCTCGATCCGATGGACACTGAAATAAACTTCCAGTTGTTCTAACAAGTGTTTTAGCTTCAGAGCATCAATATCGACGTGTTATGGCTTGATATCAACTTTTCTTCTGATTTAAATAGGGATTGGTTCACGAAACTCAAACTGGGTTGATCTTTTCCTGGTTCTTTCTTTGGCTGGTTGTCTGTCTTCCCTATCTCTTGATCCCCCTTTTGATTTGTCCTATGCATTTGGACCCCCTTCTTCTACAAATATCCCTAGCTTATTACTTAGGTCCGCCATGAGGAGGTTTACATTGCGGTTTATATCCACGACTTGTTCTTTGAGCCGCGAAAACCTCACCTCTGCAGGATCACGAGGTTCCTTTACAGATTCATCACCCATGATTAGGGTTTTATGATTTTTGGCTCCGTTGATCTAGATCCCTGCAATCTCCACAAAATACCTAAAGAAACCTGCTCTAATACCAAATTATCTGTAAACTACCATGGATATTCCACTGGACAAATCCTCACAATAGATATGATAATATTATATTTAAAATATGAGATTCTACACGATTACAATTTTATTTAATTTCTAGATCTATAAAATTAACTGTAATTAGTGCATGCATGTGAAAGTAAATCAAGCATAAAAGTATAGAATGACAAAATAAGCTCACGCACACATAATACACAAGATATGCTCTATGGGAAATCCTTTTAGGAGAAAACCGAGCTGGAAGGTGAGGTCGCTTCACTCTCTTTCTCTGTCTGGAAATATGGCTGCAAATACAAGGAAGTAATGCATGCAGCCTGTGGGTTGCTATAGTGCACAAATCCTCTCTGTGTGCTCTGCCTCCTATCTCTCCTGGCTATTTTTGCTCAACTATGGAACAAAATTATCTTGAAATAATGGAATGCCTCTTCCTCCTAGTGGCCCCATTATAACACAACCTGATAGCCTACTAGTGGTTAAGTTTGACTACATCAACTCTTAACTAGAGTTACAAAATATAATATTCTAGAGCCTTTTACATCACAAACATGTGGCTATTCCCTTTTCCATGAATAATGGGGGTTGGCGCGTCATCCTCCCGAACTATAGGTGTGAAAATAGGAAGGTCAACTTCCGAGGGGCATAAGTTTTGCATATGGACTTTGATTGACGTGATTCTTACGCTGTTGGAAATATCTGTGTAGAATAGCATGAAAACGTGCTACACTTATGTGACTAGTTTTGACCCCCAAAAAATGTTGTTTGATGCCCTAAAATGTGCTTAGAAGTTTTCGAACCCCATTTCACCAAACTGCGTCCTGATGGTAAAAACGATCTCGTGAGTTAATTCCTCCACTTTTTCCACTCCAAATGCATCTATATGAATGAAAAATAATATAATTATCCAATTCGGATCAGTGAAGGCAATATATGCACTTCATTGCCACGAGGCTCCCATCTTAGAGATTTCCTAAATAAACAAAGACCAATGCCCCATCTTGTAATTCTCTCTTCTCATCGAAATGCCCTGTCTCATAGTTCTCTCTTCTCATCGAAGGAGTTGGTCACTTTTTCCAACATTCATTAATGTAAACCTCCCCTCACCCACCCCTCATCCATTGCAAGCAACAACAACGTTCAAATATTGTAGCCCACCAATGCAAAGCAAGAAGAAGTTGGTCGCCTATTCCAACATCCATTAATGCAAATATGCCCTCATAAGCTACAAGCAACAACAACATTCAAATCCTATAACCCACCAATGCAAAGCTCCCCTCCTCCACCGCAAGCATCCACCCAAATGATTGAATCAACATCTTCCTCTACAACCTTGGCAGTTATGTATATATTGTCTGAGACAGATCACTTTTTCTCTCTCTAGATTTATTTACTACACCGCCATACAAGAGAGAAAATGAGAGTCTAAGCATATTACGGCCTTTGTAAAGCTCTTTGGAAGTAACATATTCTAAGCAATAGGGGTACGTGGGTTGCATCCAAGCCCACATGTAGCCCAATTGTTTATTTATTTATTATTTCTATTATTTTTTGTCTCACCATAGTTCTTTCCTATTTTATCCAAATAAATAAATAATACAAAGATATATATAATTTTATATCAATATAAAAATTAAGTAATTAAGAAATATAAAACATAAAGCCAAGCGTTGTATGCATGAGGGCACGTGTCTACGCTAAGAGGTAATACGTTGAAGTTTGTATTTGTATTCGAGATACTGCTCTGTTCATGAGGTTTCTCCCCTATGGATTTTAATGATTTCTTTCGTTTTCACAGGACTACTGGTGGAATCGATGCATGACTAGATGCTCAAATATGTTAGGATAGTTTTATGAGGTTTAAATGTCGATAGGGAAACTTAAGTTGCAATGCGTTTTCTTACAAGATTGCAAGCTTACAATAGACACATAAACAAAGAATTCAAATCCTAGCTTGAGCACACTCCCCTCATGATTTCCCCATATCGATCTGTTAGCCTCCTGCTCATAGCAGGTATTCATCTTTCATGATCGACATTTCTACATACCAAATACGTCATACTTTGCATGATGCAATGTTCCATATTTCTTACTGAGGCCAAAGAAGTGTCCATGAGAGTGTGCTAGTCTAAGTGCCTTTGCTGTATTCCAATTTTGATGAGTTATTCCATTTTTGAAGAATTTTCAGTTAAAGGGAGGTCCAAACAGCTTAATCTTGGTCTCCCTAGGTTTCAATTTCTTGTTGTAGAATATAGAGAATCATTATCTGTCCAAACAGCTTAATCTTGGCAGATTCTTAGATAGGTAGAGAAGCAAGGGTGCTCAACAGCCTAATCTGAGCCCCTGGATGAAATAAGTATAGATGTAGATAGGAGCCCAGTAAAAAACAAAAAAGTTGAAAAGCTGGGTTTGCTAGTTCAAGTGCACCCAAACCAAAAGAATAAAAAATGCTAGGTAAAGTAGGCTGGGTAAGTAGTTTTGTGGTTGCAGAAATCAAGCTATGTGGTCCATTTCATGTTTTCAAGTGTTATATTTATCCAGATCACAGTTTTTGAGGCACTTTTTCATTTTGATCAGATCAAGCAAGACATATCTAACTCCCCCTTCATTTCCTCAGAAATCATTCACTAACATCCCCTCAAGGACCTTGGGTTCTGCCCAAAAAGCCCATTTTCACTCCATCCTTGTTAAAAACCAAGTTGACATCTGAGTTGACTTAGTGAAAAGAAGCCACATTTCTTGTGTAAAATTAATCTTTACACAATCCTTTCATTTCCCTATGCTTAAGTTTCCATTCTATAAACTTAGCATGCATCCCCTCCTTTGCATTCCAAAGACTTCATATTAACATCTAACCCTATTATCTAGCTCCCTAAATCGTTTCCCCTACCCCTATTCTACAAGAAACTATATAAAAACCCCCAAAAACACTAAATATCCCTCCCCATGGCAACTATAGCCAAGTACTAAAAGTCGGGAAACCTTAGGTCCATTTGGGACCCATTGTTAGCCCCTCCGCGTTCATTCCCCTTAGGATTTATTTAACACCCTGTTAAATAAATAAGTATGTTCAACCACCCTCCGCGCACATTTTATTGAGGTTTTATTAATATTTGATTGATAAAATAACCAAATCCCGAGCGCATATTACACCCATAACTTAAGGTTTTAACCACCCGAAGCCGCAAATAATTAATGATTATCGAGCCCGCTTTTCCACTAAACCCCGATCATGTTGCCCGCCCGTCCACCGTAGGATCAACCCTCCCAGATCTGACGGCCCTAATGAATATCGGGCGCCCCTTCGTAGCGGTACAATAGTACCCAATGGTCGACGATTTCATCGTCGTACACTGGGACAGCTGTTGGCCTCCTATTGCATCGGGCCACCCCTGACACATACCACTATTATACCAAAAGCGGTCCGACGCAAACCGCTTACCGCCCTCCTCGCTTGCCTACGTCATCGCATGACGATGCCGCCACTTCGCCTGCCACTGTGCTGTGCTTGCGCCATGTTCACCCGCTAACGTCATCACCCTGCCACCGTGTCATGATGACGTCATCATCCACGTCACCCCACTGACGTCATCCGCCGTACTGGGTCCCACTGCTGATGTCACCGTCGAAAAAAAAAAAGCGCGAAAGGCGAAATCGCTGCTTAAGAAGCCCGGAATGAAAATTAGGGGCAGTTTTTGATGCGCGATTAGCGCTTAGCGCTAATCACGCATCGCTAAGAAAAAATGGCCAAAATGGAAAGCCTCAGTCCAGCGCATGGTTTGCAGCAGTTATTTTTTCCCGAAAGAAACAGAAAGGAGCGAATTGATCAGTTAAAGAGTGTCAGAATAGAGTTAAAGGCCATTAAAGCTGAGTCATATCAGATTTAATAAGAATCACAACCACCTAAGAGCAGTAGAACCGACTAAGAGGTGCAGATAAGAGATTAAAGGCACAGTGATTGCAGACTGGACAACAGAGCTACCGAAGGACGCCACATAGCCTCATTTTTTGAAACAGCTGCCCCCAGTGCAACATTAGATAGATATTTTTTACATTACTTGCAAGAGAAGTTAGGTTAATTGCAGTTATTTCCTCAGATCTTCTATCAAATCTATTTTTGTAGATATTTTGCCTATAAATACAGCCCTGAACAATGTAATAAGGGTGGGTTGGTTAGTTGATGATTTCTTCTTTCTAAACTGCGCTGTAACATATCAGACTGTGCTAATACAAATGGCGGTTGAAGTTCACTGTGTTTGAATGATCTAAAGGTGGATTGGATGTTCTGGGACTTGCTACAGAATTCCCGTGTCATGCTATGGAACAATAAGTTATACTAAACTGTGTTTTATGTTTTCTATTTTGTAAATCTCATCTATGTTTCATGATCTTGGTAATAGAGAAGAAGAACAACATAAGATTTGTTTGAATGCACCTTACTTAACTGCTCATGTTTGCACTAGTTCTCTCATTTTGAATACTGTTTAGGAATCCTTAATTGCTCCTACACAATATTCATACATTTTCCCTCTGTCAGTATAATGAAAGACTCTTGATTGCCTTTCATTCCCTGACTTCATTCCATCATTTCTAGATTTGAAAATTGTTTCTAGCCTGCCTATCCTGCTCTGTAGCACTACCTTTTCACCAAGAAGCTCTTTCAATAATTACACTCTCAGTGACTCCATTGCCCAATGGAAAAAACAGTTATATACTTGCATCCCAGTTCTGCCTGAATAGATCAACCATCCCACCAAACTCAAACAAAACCCGTGTGCATCATATCTAGCCTAAAATCACCCCTTAAACAAAGCTAAATCCTAAAGAGAGAGCCCTCTCTGACTGCAGGTAGGCTAGGACCTGCAGTCCAAAGATTGGTTTGTGGTTACCTCGACCGTATTCCCTTAGGAGTCAAAGGGAACAACCTGAGTGATAACACGATCAATTAAAATACTCTTGCATTGATTTATCCCCGCTCTTAAATATGGTGGAGGCACCCAATATGGTCCGACAAGTGCACAATCTGCTGAAAATTGGGAGGAATCCATTGCAAAAATCTTTGCTTCTTGGCATCCTCATAGCTTCATGAATTGGAAAAAATAAGGGAAATAAGATATATCTCCATCTTCCAAATGAAGTCACCTGAACTTCTTGAGTTCAATTTCGAGTGACTTCATTTTATGACTCTTACACCCATATTTAAGAGTTCACTATTTCTCGAGTCGAAGGATTGTTTGTGGACAATTGTTTTCACTGTTCTGTCGGGTTTTAAGTGGAATTAGAGAAAACTACTGAAGAAATCTTTATTTAAGGCTCATTATTACTTAAATTTCACATATATGTTGAAATGTGTAACAAGGTTCGGTCTTCATAATGTCTATTGTAATTATGATTTTATATATTTGATATTAAAGAGAAAAGTAATGTATTATTGTCAATCTTGATACATGAGTTTCATGCTCAAGATAAATTTATTTGTAGGTCAAGCACCCATTAAGTGCTTCTAGGTTTGTCATAGAATTATGAAGTCAAAATAGTCATTGTCATACATGTAAGACCCCTTTGGGCATGTTGTATCTTGTAAAGATTTTATTTTTATTTATTTTATTTATTTTTATTTATATATATATATATATATTATATATATATATATATATATATATATATATTATATATATTATATATATATATATATATATATATATATATATATATATATATATATATATATATATATATATATATATATATATATATATATTAAGTCAAAAGTATCATTTAGACCTCCTAAGAAGCTTATATATAAGGGAACCTCAACTTCATTTGGGAGACATCCATTGAAGCAGGAAATGAGTTCTATCTCCTCAAGAAAGAAGATGGAAGACAAGGAAAAAGGATGAATCTCAAGGAAAAGAAGAAGAGAAGCAAGATTGAAGTTTTGGATCTCTCTCTCTCTCATGTTAGGGTTTCTAAAGTAGCTACTGGATCGAAATCGTAGAAGATGTTGGGAAAGTCAAAGTTACAAAATAAAATGTTGGGGAAGACAAAAATGCAGCATTTTTCTAGAGAAGTCGAAGTTGTTGGGAAGTCAAAGTTGTTGCTAAGTCAAAATTGTTGGACGCTACTAGGTCAAAGTAGCTGGAAGAGTTCATTGAGAAGGAGAAGTTTGAATTGGTCTTGGAGGGGTATTTGACAAGGGTCTTAGGCCTTGGATTTCATCATTTGAACATTTTATATGAAGAGAATAATTCTTGTGGGATTTCCTCTCAAAAGGAGAGGTTTTAGCCCTAGCTTTCAGCCTACATTTTGTGTCCTCTTGTCTATTTTATATTGATTGTTTGGTAGGTTTTTTATGATAAGAAAATAATAATAATCAAGTGAAAGAAGAAGTTAATCAAGTTAAGTAAAAATACATCATAAGCAGTTATCAAAGTAAGAGAAATCACCTAATCTAGTTTCCCCTAGATTTCTCAACAATATACGCCCTCAGTTTTCTGGCATTTTATATCTTAAGGTCTTCTTCAATGAAATTGATCTCAATAAATAGGTTGACTTGTTGGAATAGAAATCTATTTTTGTCTCGAAAATTTGAAAAAGTGACTTAAAAGTATTCTTCAGGGTTATTTTATGTAAAATTTAGCTATATTCTATCTGAGGATTATTAGCTTAAGCAAGTACCCTTATTAAAGTATATTTTTCTTTTGAGCTTTAGTGTATGTTTAGGTGATTGTAATTTTTGAATTTTGGACACGCAGTCCTTATAAGATAATGCAATCATGAATGGTGCATGGTTTGGAGTCTATGTTTTTTTTTGAAGAAATTGGCACTTATATTTTAAGGTTCTATATAAATGACAAGCGAGGAGGAATGGTCAAACCACTTTCAGTGCTATGGAGCTAGACTTGTGACTATAACTGATAGAAACCTTCCTTGTCATTTCCAAGCTTGCAAAAAACCCAAACTATGGACAATATGCAAATGCACCACTGCCATATACAGGTACACCATCATTTTGTATGTTTATCCTTGCAATTGTATGAGGATATATATGGTCTGTATGAGGATATATACGGTCTCCAGTTTTTTTGGGTATTTTCATAATGGCATAATTTCTATTGCAGTAAGAATGTTAATAAGTGGCATCTCCTATAATCCTTGAAATTTAAAGAGCATGGTTAGGGATAAATTAGGGGATTTTGTCCATTATAACAAATACTTAAAAATATCTTTGCATCGCACGAACAATATCCCATGAACTATGTATGCCAAACATATAATAATGTTGATGAATATTTGTTAATGCACTTTCATTAGGGTGAGCTGTGTAGTCTTATTTTGTTTAATTAATATGATTCCTTTGATGCTTAATTGTTACAATATTGGAAATTGTATGTGAATCTCAATTTTGTATTAAAAAATTAGAAAATATAGATTGAAATTCACACCGAGATGGATTTGTAACTCCTTTGGTTCGTATATGTACAGTTATCTGTAGATACAATCTCTACATCTTCGTAAGTTGGTGTTATTATGGCATAAATGCAGAGTTTCTTTGCAAGCAACACATATTTTTCCATGAGTTTTCATCCTAAAAATGGAAGGACTAAGGTGATTTGTTATTGTTAATTTTACTCATGAAACAATTGCCAAGCTCCTTTAGACCAAGTAGAATAAGAAACATGTCCTATTTGAAACCCGCACAGTGCTTAGAACACTCTTGACAACCTATCATGGTTGTGTTAGTCCTTATTATGATCTAGAAAGAGGGTTGGTGACTTTGACTGCTAATCAAAAACAAGAATAAGAGGTGCCAAGCTTGTTACATCAACAAACATTATGTCTACATTTCAATATGAATAACAAACTATCACTTTGATGTTGCAAATTTTTTACAAATCTAAATTATGTGTTATCCATCCTCTTGTCTAGAGCATCCAAAGGTTAGTATTTTTCTGTGTTGTGCAAATTAGACCTACAAAAATTATAGTAGATTGTTCAGGATAGAGGAGTATTTTTCCAGTATGGACTTTTTACAAATCTCATAGTATTCCCCTGATTTCATGTTCTGGAAAGGGGATATTCTTGGAAAGGGATGAATAGGCGAGCCAGGAGGGAGTAACCCCATCATATTGAGGATGACCTTACTTGGCCGACCTTTCCCCTTTGGTCATATTTAGTAATCTCACTCTATTCCAGTCATACAAGTCCCAAATTGAGTTCGAATTGATTCATTTGACTAAGCAACATCTAAGCAAGCAAGAAAGTCAAAGGTAAATGGTCCTTTCCCTTCTCGTCAGGGATTTTCCGTCATTGTTATGGATCTTCTTTAAGTATCCTTTGAAACAACATTTCATATACTTGTATTGATTTTACAAGTAAATCTAAACATATGCTATTTAAAACCAAATCCAAAATTGAATCAATAAGTAAAATATATATTTCACAAATTAAAGCAAGTTGTTGATATCTCAAAAAGGTAGTGGAGGATGTTATGTAGAAATTAATGTGTAGGTTAAAAAATTCTCATGAAATTAACTAAATCACAAGACTTGAAGCTACTCTATTGATTTGCTGAAGTTCATTCACCATCTAGAACACAAAGCATAGACATGCAAAATGAAACATCACACATGCACAAAGATTTATCTAGGGGAAAGCAACTGCTTAAAACCTCTTCCTATCTATATTTCATTAATCATAGAATAGAGAAGAAATACATATGCTTGCTCAAGCCTGAGCACACCCTGCAAGTGTATAGTCTATCCCTATGCCTGACTAACCAGCTTTGGCCAAAACTTAGCCAATTTTCAAGCCCTCCAAGCTCCTATTTCCTTGCGTTATTCCTTCAGGAAATTAACCCCTATTATTTAGGAATTCCCCACTATTGAATTGCGCAATTCCTCTAGGTCCTTCCTCTAATTGCATGCACCACATGTACAGATGGGAATATGCTATAACTAATAGTACATTGCCTTGGAATCTCCATCTCAACTGGGTAACTTGAATTATCTGCATGCAACAATTATTTTAGGCTAATTGACCAGTTAACTGTTTGATCACTGAGTGTGGTTGAAGTCCCACTTCCACAACTTGATCTCCACTAGTTCTTCTAATAGTTAGAACTCGTTTAACCAACAAAAACTCAAATTAATTGAAAAAAATTGCTACAAATTGGCAATCAATTATACTGAACTGAACTCAAGCTTCCCCAACTCGAATTAACTGAGTTAACTGAGTGACAAGTGCCATGTCACCTCAGTTAACTACCTCCAAGGTTTCTGCTGAAATAGAAATTTGAATTTTCTTTAGTTTGACCAAGGCAAAGTCAAAATGATATTTTCTTGCTGTATTTTCAACACTCGCTCCCAACAAGAATATGATTATCAACCGCCCCTATCCTGCACTTGTGGAACTCAAATTTCAACATCTTGTTCCTATGTCAGAATGTACTGCAACAACATAATCTGCCTCTGCACATAATCCCGTAGATGGTGATTGTATATCAATATGCTTGGATCGATCGTGAAAAACATGATTTTCAGAGGGTTTGATGCAACTCTGGTTATCATAGTAAATTACAGTTGGATCCATCATGTGAACAAAGCAACCAACAAGTATCTTTCTCATATAGATCTCCTCACATGCTACTTGACTTGCAGCCATGGATTCTGCTTCTGTTGAGCTCAGTGCCACAGATATTTGCTTCATGTTGTACCAAGAAACCACTGCAGACCCAACACTAAAAATTCCACCTAAAGTACTCTTTTGGTTTGATGGAATTCCCACCAAATCTGCATCTGTGAAGCCACACAAATTCACTCCCTCTGTCCATTTGTACCATAGTCCACACTGGGTAGTGCCTATGAGGTACCATAGAACATGCTTAGCTGCCCTCCAAAACAGCTTGGTTGGCCTAACCATAACTTGACTCAGCTGGTTGACTGTAAATCACATATCTAGTCATGTGTTAACAAGATACATGAGTGAACCCACCAACTGCCGATAAACAATCACATCCACTTCTTCACCTAAAGTGGCATCCTCCTTCCTCTAGTTGGTCACTAGAGGAGTATCCATGGGTTTGCACATGTCAATGCAAAACTTATGAAGTATCTTGTTCGCATACTTTCCATCAGAGATAAACAATCCCCCATCACCTTGCCATACTTCTAATCCAAGGAGGTAGTGCATGAGACACATGTCCTTCATCTTAAACTCTCTTGCAAGGTCCTCCTTGCAAGATTTGATTAATTGCTCGTCATTAGTCAAAATCAAGTCATCAACATATAAAAAATAATCAACAATTTACCTTCTACCAAAATATGATAGAGGTTTGCATCCTCTTCACTTTTGGTGAAGCGTAAACCAGTGAGATAGCTATCGATCGTGGTGTACCAAGCACGAGGTGCTTTATTGAGACCATACAACACTCTCTTGAGTTTTCACACATGAGACTCTCGATCAAAAGTATTGAAGGCTTTTGGTTGCTCGATAT
This sequence comes from Pinus taeda, assembly GCA_000404065.3. Lineage (NCBI taxonomy): Eukaryota > Viridiplantae > Streptophyta > Pinopsida > Pinales > Pinaceae > Pinus > Pinus taeda. The sequence continues at coordinate 58,267 of APFE031179963.1, forward strand.
ACACCTCCTCCTTAATAACTCCATTGAGGAATGTTGTTTTCACACCCATCTGGTGGATCTTCCTCCCCATCTGTGCAGCTAGAGCAAGGATTGACCTGATGGACGAGTACCTTGCTATGGGAGCAAAGATATCCTCATTGTCAATCCCCTCAACCTGTGAGTTCCTCTTGGCCACAAATCTAGCCTTATACTTTTCTATGCTTCTGTCTGCTTCATGCTTCACTTTGAAGATCCATCTCAAACCCACAATTGAATTGTTTGCTAGTTTTGGGACCACTTGCCAAACACTGTTGTTTACAATGGATTTGTACTCCTCCACCATTGCTTCAACCCATAATGGTTTCTCTATTGCTTCTTCGAAAGATGATGGTTCGGTCTCTACTAGCTCAGTCATAAGAGCCATGTAACCACTGTACCGATATGGTGACCTTCTTTGCTTGTGCTTATTTGAAGGAGCACGCACATTCTCCCTCGCATCCTGCACAGGTCTCTTAACTTCCCTGATCCTCTTATTTCCTTCTCTGGATGGTTATGCTTGAGTGGATGTCTCCACTCTTTACTCCTCAAATTATGGTTGTTCCACAACATCCCGAGGATCCTACTTTGGAGCTAAAAACTCCGCCTCTGGTGGGATCTAAATATCCCTCTCAAGAAAGCATCACATGGCCTTGACTTCATCAAATTTTACATCCATATGCATAAATTTCATTCTTAAGGATGCCAAGTACACACAATAGTTATGGGGAGTTTCTATGTAACCAAGAAACACCCCCAACTTTTTTGTCGGCTCTATCTTCTTCCTTGATTCTTTGGAGACATGGCAGTAAACAAAGGCTCCAAAAATCCTGAAGTGTGACACATCCAGATTCCTCCCAAGGAAATCCTCCTCTGGTGTAATCATGCCAAGAATCTGATGAGGAATATTGTTCTGCAAATAAACCGTTGTGTTGCATGCCTTGGCCCACAAATGCGGAGGTAGGCCCTGATCATGCAACATATCCCTCACTGCTCCCACAATAATATGATTTTTCCTCTCAACCACCCCCTTATGCTGTGGGTTATGGGGTGATATCAACTCTTGTTGAATGCCTTCTTTTGCATATAAATTTTTAAACTCATTCGACACGTACTCGCCTCTGTTTTCGCTCCTAAAAGTCTTCACCTTCTTGCTCATTTCTTTCTTGACTAGTGCTTTGAATTCTATGAACTCGGAGAAAGTCTCATCCTTCTTCCACATGAAGAAGATCCAACACTTCCGAGAGAATTCATCAATAAAAATGAGAAAATATTTGTGTTTGACAATGGAGGTTGTCGAGAAATGTCCACAGACATCAAAGTGGATCCTTTCAAGGACTGCATGTGCTTTGCTGTCCTGATCATGGAAAGTGGTTTTTGTGTACTTCCCCAAGGTACACCCTTTGCATGTATCCCACTGATGTAGTGCTCATTTAGGGAGGCATGTGGTTATTTGTTGCATGATATTCAAAGTGCCATGATGCAAATGGCCAAGTATTTTATGCCAAAGTTCACCAACATCGCGACTTTGCACCTTCTCCATCTTTGTGCTCAGTGCAACACAATCCTTCACATATAGATTGTATAACTTATTCACATGAACACTGATCTGCTTCACTTGTCTTATGACTATGTGTCTTAGGAATTCCTTTCCTTTGTTGAAGATCACATCATAACCACGATCTTCCAAAACTACAACGAAGATAAGATTATTCTTTAGACCCAAAACAAACATCACATCCTTGAGTCTGAGAGGGGAGCCCAACTCTCTTTGAAAGGTGATTGTACCAATTGAGGTCACGTTGTACCTCCCATCATCTCCCATCTGGATGTGCATATGGATATATTTCTCATCCAAATCACTGAAAAAAATCTATAATCCCCATCATATGGAACAAGGCATTGTTGTCCAAGTACCACACGCTCCCATCACTGTGCTGGCCATGCATGCAATGAGAGAAAAAATAGGCTTGAACTATGAAGACAAATATTCACTCGCTACTCCTCCCGAGGCCTTCTTGTTTGTCTTATTGTGTTGACACTTCATGTCATAGTGCCCGAATTCATGACAGTGAAAGCACTTGATTCTAGATAAGTCTTTCTTCTTGCCCCCTTGACTAGATTCAACTTTGGATTGGGATTTCTTCCCTTTCTCTTCTTTGCCTTTCCAACCAAGGCATAATTCTCTTCATCCTTACCCTTGGATGAAGTTTCGTCTCTGGTATTCCACCTTATTTCCTCCTGTACCAAATCAGACCATAAGTGTTCCCAATTCGATATTTTCTCCCTCCCATTCATTGAATCTTGGTAGTTGTGCCAATTCTTGGGAAGGCCTATAAGGGCTAGGCTTATCAAATCATCCTCTGCTATAGTAACACCAACTTGACTAAGTTCATCACAACATTTTGTGAACCTGCTTAGGTACTATGGAATGGTCTCGTTCTTCTGCATCTTGATATCTTGAAGTTTGTCCTTAAGCGCTAGCTTCCTGTGGTCACTACTATTCTGGAACAGATCTATCAATGCTTGTCAGATTGCATACAAAGTCTATTTCCCATAGATATTTGAGACAATATGGTCTCGTACTCCCTCCAATATGATTCTCCTTTTCTTGGCTACATGCTTCTTCCATTCCTCTATATCCTAATCATTAGATGTTGTTGGTTTCAGGATATCATTATCAATGAATTCCTTTATTCCATTATCTTCTAGCAATGCCTCCATGCAGTCCTTCAAAGAAACATAATTCGAGCTTTCCTCAAGGGCATACTCCAACCTTAGTCGATAGAAAACCATCCTTCTAGCTTTGAAGAATTGATCCTGCAAATTTGATCCTCCTGTAATAACATCTTTGAAATGTCTGCTCTATAGTGAATCTTGCTCTGATACCATGTAGAAATTAATGCGTAGATTCAAAACTGCTCATGAAATTTACTAAATCACAAGACTTGAAGCTACTCTACTGATTTGTGGAAGTTAATTCACCATCTAGAACACAAATCATAGACATGCAAAAGGAAACATCACACATGCACAAAGATTTATGTAGGGGAAAACAACTTCTCAAAACCCCTTCTTATCTATATTGCATTAATTAGAGAATAAAGAAGAAATACATATGCTTGCTCATGCATGAGCACACCCTGCAATCATATAGTCTATCCCTATGCCTGACTCACCAAATCTGGCCAACACTTAGCTAATTTTCAAACCCTCGAAGCTCTTATTTCCTTGTGTTGTTCTTCTAGGAAATTAGCCCCTATTATTTAGGAATTTTCCACTATTGAATGCACAATTCCTCTAGGTCCTTCCTTTGACTATATTCACCACCTGTACACATGAGAATATACTACAACTGATATTACATTGCCTTGGAATCTCCATCTCAATTGGGTAACTCGAATTCTCTGCATGCAACAATTATTTTGGGTCGATTGATCAGTTAATTGGTTGATCATTGAGTGTGGTTTAAGTTCCACTTCCACAATTGACTTCCACTAGTTGTTCTTATTGGGTTGTGTTATATTCTTTCCATGACTAGTCACCCTAGTAAACCAGGGGGTTAGAGGGGGGACGGGCCCCCCCTTCATTGCACCGATTGCACAACAGGAGTTGGGGGGGGGGGTGGGGTCACAGGGGGGGTGTGAGTGGCAATCTGGGTGTAGATAGACTATTTAATGTCAACCAAGGTAGGTAAACTTAGAGGCACGTGTCTAAAGTCTATAGACCTAAAAGGATCTCATCTACCTAAGTGTGTACTATGACAGGCTACAACATTCCTTTACAGGAGATTGAAATGTTTCCTTTCACACTTTAACACTCAGATCATCTAATTTAATTGACTATTCTAAAGAAACAACGTGTTACTAGTCTGAGTTTTCAACCCTCTTACAAGGATATCATTCACAAAAATTCTTTCTAGCTAACACACTAAGCATTCATGAAACCAAAAGCTCTTTGAAGCACACTAAAACTCAAATGCATGAAAACAAAGTCCACAGAGATACTTCGAAATTCAATGGTCAATTAAATCTTTTACAAGATCTTGTTCAATAATCTAGCAATAAAATTTTCAAGCTATCACCATGAATCATACAATAATACTTGCAAGAACTTCTAATGGAATTAATAAACACACAGGCAACAAAATAACATCAAACTCTATTCAACGCTATTCAGATCTGAAAATGCTATGGAAATGAAAACAAAAGTATACCAATCTCCACGTAGGGCCCGTCCACGCTTCAATGGCACGCTTAGGAAACTTCAGATGATGAAAACGTTAACGCATAAGCACTGTAATGGTGAAACGATGCCTGTAATTAAGTTATGGAAATCAAATTACATGCAAGAACAGAGTTCTGGAAACAATACACAAGAACAATGTTCTGGAAAATACAATACGCAGTATTTTTAATCTGCTTGTCTACTATCCTATGTTCACTAACTTTCCTTCCAGTCTATAATCGAATGTACATACATTATCATGCATATGTTTCTGCTTTTACAATAAAAAGGCGATTTTGGTTTTTTTTTCCTAATCTTAACTGATTTCCAAAACAAAACGAAATTAGTTTAGGTAACTTTGGCTTTTTGCTGCTTTTGTAACCAAAAAGGCTGGGTTTGACCAGCATTGACCATGTATCCAGGAGCTCCAGATTCGCTGTTGAATAGATCTTTCACCATGTATGTACATCCTAGATCACGCCCGTATCCTCTATTTTGGTTTTCCTGCCATGCCACGTGTCACAACATAAACCAATTACAGGAAGTCATGACATCTCGTAATTTTGTTGAAAATTTCTAATTTTTAACATAAAAATTCACAAATTAATTTTAATGTAAAATAACAACTATAATGCTTTGATTAATCAATTTCAATGGACTATAAGGGGTTTATGGGAGAAAATGATAGACAAATGATGGATTTCTAGAAGAAAAGGATGGCAATGAAATGGTACCAACATCTCCCTCAAGCTCAATGATTTAGCATGTCCTCATGATAATCCTGATGTGCTCCCTTTATATTTTGTTCTTGCTTGTGCCTCTGCCGCTTGTAGCAATGCATCTATATTCTTCTGAGCTTGGGCATTCTTCTGAACGTGGAGCTCATGTTTCATATTCTTGTATTTTTCTTTGAGAGCTTTCTTTTGAGTGTACCATTTTGTCGCCCATTTGCAAATTTCAGTTTGTCCAGTCTTAAGTTCTTTGATTTGTTCCTTCAGTTTCTCATTTCTCTGCTGAGTCTTCTTGCTCTAAACTCTCAACATTTCATTTTCCTTCTTTATGACCTTCTCTAGCATGTTTGCTTCCATCAATTTCTCTTTTAGCTTTTCAATCTGTTTCTCTAACCTTCTTTGTTTCTTGTTTGCAGGTGCTGGCTCTTTCCTTTCTTCCTTGTTACTCTCTATTTCCATTGCTGCTTCCTGTTCTGGCTGTGAATGAGCACTGCTCTCAATGTCCATTGGTGCATTTGCATTTGACTCTAGTTGATCATCTTGCATTTGGTTCTTTTGTATTCTCCTTGATCTTCTAGTATAAGTAGTGAAGATTTTGTCTTGTTCAACTTTCTTGGCAGTTTCTTGCCTCATCCTTCTTGTCCTCACACTACTGCAGTGTGGAGGAACATTGCTTGACTTGTGCTTAGGGATTTCCTCATCAATATCAAGCATAAGCTCTGTGTGCTCTTGCTATTCCTGTTAATCTCCTCCATCTTTAATTTGATTAGCAATCAAAAATTCTTTCCATGTTTTTCCCCTCCTCTGCAACTCAAATTCAACTAGAATTTTAATCAACCCAAAATGATACAAACTTTTATCCTCATTACCCTTTTGTTTCTGAATAGTTTTTGACATTTTAGTCAAACTATGTAAGAGGAAATAGGGCAGACTGATGGTGCATTGGCCTTTTAAGTTCAACAGGAGTTTGATGTGATATAGGTATACTATGCTGTAATGCCCTTCACATGTAACAAATTTCTGAATAATGTGTACCATTTCATCCCATGGGTGCATTAGCCAGCTTCTAGGGACACCCTTTTTCCAGTTGACAGAGGAAACCCTTGACCTAGACATAAACTGAGTCCATGATTTTTCCTTAAATTGTTTTGTTTGAAATATTTTTCCCCTTCTGGACTGATTCCCAATGTTTGTGCTATGGTATCCACTGAAATTCTAAAAGAGAAGTTTCTTATTAATGCTTTCTCTCCATTGAATGTGAATGCAAACTGCTTTGTCACTTCTTCATTGTTCCCATTAAATTTCTCTAGAAAAGATAACCATTGCTTTTCCCTTAAAATCATAATACAGTCATCACGATATTGTGAACTATCAAATGTTCCAGGTTCTGCTCTATTGGTCATTTTGAAAAAGAAATTTTTGTTCTAACCCTTTTGTTTATGCTCCACAATTCAATAAGGGTTTCTCAATTTATTACCTCTTTTCTACACTCCACTTAACCGACTTGGTAACGCCCTTGATTCTCGGGGTCTACTTCTTCAATTGCTTGGGCAGCGACCTGATTAACGTCCTCGGATTATGGGCGGAGGTAGAAACTCGTGGTAAGCCTGTTTGATATGCTCTCCCTTTGTAGCGCCTGCTGTCTCAGCCTTCTTTGAAAACTCAGAGTTTGAATCACTAATATGGTAACGCACTTTGTGAACTGAGAGTTTTATGAAGTGAAACTTAACAACCGACCTTTCCCCAATTACTATAATGATAATGCAGAGTTGGAAGCGCATTCACATCATAAAGACAGAGGAGCGGTACTGGTTTGCATAGGTACAATCATGAGAACGCCATATACATATAAGGAGTGTTGTAGTGATGATAACGGATATATGTTGCATGATTCGACTTGGGTCAAACAATTGTTTTATAGCTCCAACATTCAAAAATGAACAAAATAATTTAACACTTGTCTTTCCAATGATTTACCACTTGCCTTTCCAATGAAACAAACTTATCCATTACTTGTTGGTACTTGGCCGATTGGAAAAAAAAAATGATGGAGCGATGACAAGGTTTGAAGAGTGGTGTAGGAAAAGATTTGAAAATTGTAGTAGGAATATGGCAATAAGCTAAAGTGTGATGGGAAATGATAGCAGAGTTGAGTAGTTAGGAATGTTACAAGGGTGATGGGTATAGGGGTTTTTGAAATTGATAACAAGCAATCATAATCATCATATTTATCACTAAAATAATTCAATAATTTTAAATGTTAAAAATAAAAATTACAACAATACATTACACTTGTTGGTTGACCAAAAGTTGAGTTGGCATGCACAGGTAGGACTGCTCTTCACTGTCCAAATATGACTAATCTTCACTGTCCAAAACAAGTTCCTTTTGAGATGAAATTGGATATAACAGGTCCCTCTGAAATCTGAAGAACTATGTTTGTGCGGCTTCTTTGATCCTTGGTGTTGATGTAGCCTTGATGATAAGCAACCTTTGAAAACTCCGTTGAAACTTTGTTGAAGTAGCCTGATGTATCTTGAATGCAGTCTTTAACAGGTCCCTCTAATATTTGTTGAACAAGTCCCTCTAACATTGGTACTGGTAACATAGCCTTCTGAATAGGTCCCACTGCATATTGCTTGAATAGGTCCCTTTGATTAGAACAAAAACAAAAACAACTCTTTTATTGAAATACTGAAGTACTGAAACAAATTCTTTGAAGATTTACAAATGAGGAGATGAGATAGGGAAAACAAAATGCTGATTCTTCTGATTCTTCTCCCCCACTAAAGCTTTGACTTGTCCTCAAGTCATTATTGAAGTGATGAACAAAACAGTAAAGAAATAGAACAAGGAATTGTTACCAGCCAAAGGATTGGTTTTCTAGTAAGAATTCTGGGTTAGAGTGTGCAAGAGGCTGGTTTTCACATCTAAACCATTATTATTATTATTTTAAATGAAATGGAATGAACTAAGGTAGAGATATCACAGCTGAAGGCTGCAATATCTCAACCTCCCTTTGCTGAGATATAGTTTGAAGAAAATCCTCCTTGTTGATGGGCTTATGATAGAGTTTCAACCTATGGCCATTGGCAAGAAAGGTGTTGCCTTCTCCATCAATGGTAGTAAGCTTGATTGATCCATTTTCATAAACTTGAACTATTTCATTTGGGCCCATCGAATGTGTGGTAAATTTGGCTTTATGATCTCTGAATTTAGAGTCAAAGAGTAAAGCCCAGTCTCCTTCTTTGAACTGTTTCTTTTTGATGTGTGCATCATGCCACTGCTTCCTTTGTTTCTACATTAGGATTGTTGTCTCCTCTGCTCGCTGCCTCATTTCATCTAGCTGGTTCAATTGCTGAATTCTCTCTTGTTGGGCTTCATTGAGATCAATTCCTAAATCTGCAACGATCTTATAAGTATGTATTTGAAATTCAATAGGAAGCATTGCCTCTTTGCCATACACCAACTGATATGGTGTAAATCCTGTAGTGTTTTTCCACGTGATTCTGTAAGCCCAGAGTGCATCTTTGAGCTTCTCTTCCCAATTCTTTCTATTCATTGCTACGGTCTTAGTGATAATTTCTTCCAATGTTTTATTTGTGGATTCCACCTGGCCATTGGCATGTGGATGGTAAGGTGTGCTTTTCCTGTGCTTGATTTGATATTTTTCTGTGATTTCTTTGACTAGTTTTGAAGTAAACTGAGTACCTTGATCTGTCACTATCTCCCTTGGTACTCCATACCTTACAAAAATTTCTTCAAAAAGGAAGTTTACCACTGTTTGTTCAGTTGCCCGGACTAGTGCTTTGGCTTCAGCCCATTTTGGTCACGTAATCATCATACTAGGATGTACTTTTTGCCTTTGGAAGTTGGATTGATGGGTCCTATGAAATCTAGAGCCCATTTTTCAAATGGATCTAAATGTACTTGAGGTTGAAGTGGCATTTCATCTGTAGCTGTTGGCCTTCCCATTCTTTGACAGCTATCACAACTTTTCACATACTTCTTGGAAAACTTAAAAATAGATGGCCAATAGTATCCAAGACTGAGAACCTTGAATGATATTCTTTTGGCTGCAAAATGCCCACCACACGGTTCATCATGGCAAGATTTCAAAATATCAATTATTTCATCATTTCTTACACATCGTCTAATAGTCATATCATAACCAGTGTAAAATAAATCTCCATTAACCCATGAGTATCTAGCACCTTGTTTGATCAGCCTCTACTTTTCCTTTGGAGTAAAATATGGAGGTGTTTTTCCTGTGGACAAATAATTGGCTAAGTCAGCATACCAAGGATTCACTATTCAAATTGCAAATAAATTTTCATCTGGAAAAGAATCTTCAACCGGAACAACCTCACCTGGATTTTGCAGTCTAGAAAGAAAATCTACCACCTGATTCTCCTTACCTAGTCTATCTAACACTGTGATATTAAATTCCTGTAATAATAACAACCATCTGGTAATTCTGCCATCAGTGATTGGTTTATTCATTAAATACTTAATGGCAGAATGGTCAGTATGTACAAAAACCTCATAACCAGTTATATAATGTTGGAATTTATTCACAGCATGTATGATTTCAAGCATTTCTTTTTCAGTGACTGTGTAGTTTAATTCTGCAGGTGCTAGATTTTTACTATGAAATAGATGGCATAATGAAAAGACTCCTCTTTCTGGCCTAATGAGGCACCTACTGCAGTATCAGATGCATCTGTAAAGATGTGAAATGGTAGGTTCTAGTTAGGTCCTTTTAAGACTGGTGTGGTTGATAACTTTTCTTTGAGTGTTTCAAAAGCTTTCTGACAATTCTCATTCCAGTTGAAAGGTGTATCTTTTGCTAGAAGCTTAAATAGAGGTAAAGCTATTTTACTAAAATGTTCAATAAACCTTCTGTAATAACTTGCATACCCAAGAAAACTTCTTACCTCTTTTTGAGTCTTCGGAATTGGCAAATTGATAATGATTTGGATTTTTGATGGATCAACTTTAATGCCTTGAGAAGAAATATAGTGTCCTAATACTATCCCTTCATTTAACATCATAAATCACTTTTCATTGCTCAGGGACAGATTAGCTTCAATACATCTCTTCAAAACTTTTTCAAGATTCTCTAATGTATGCTCAAATGAATTACCATACACTGAAAAATCATCCATGTAAACTTCAACACAGTCATGAACTAAATCAGCAAAAATAGCTAATACAGCTCTCTGAAATGTAGCTGGAGCATTGCAAAGTCCAAATGGTAAAACATTATAGGCATAAGTGCCCCAGAGACAAGTAAAAGTGGTTTTGTCCTGGTCCTCTAAGGCTATCCTGATCTGGTTATAGCCACTGAAACCATCAAGAAAAGAGAATGATGATTTCCCAGCTAATGTGTCTAGCACTTGGTTAATAAATGGTAGTGGGAAATAATCTTTGAGGGTTGCTTTGTTCAATTGTCTGTAATCAACACAAATCCTCCACTTGCCATTTTTCTTGGGTACTACTACCAATGTGGATACCCACTGACTGTCAGAGATAGGATAAATAACATTGACTTTCAGTAGTTTTTGTAATTCCTCTCTAACAATATCCTGAAGCATGGGATTCATTCGTCTCTGCGGTTGCCTCACTGGTTTGATATTACTATCCGTATAAATGTGGTAAGTGCTTTTTCAGGGTGAATTCCGTGCATATCGGTGTAGTCCAAAGCAAATGCTTTCTGATATTTTCTCAATAATTGAATCAATTTTTCCTCCTGAGATGAGTTTAGGTGAGTGCTAATATTCAAAGTTTTTCCTGGACTAATCTCTATGGTCTTGCTCTGTGTGTTTGTGATAGACTGAATGGGAAAAATGTTCTGAAATGTTGTTTGCAAAGAATGAATGGTGCATGTTTCCTGAAAATTCTGTGCCAAAAGTTCATCTGCAGCATGGTATTGGTCATTTCTTAATTCTTCGGAAGTATCAGGTTGAGAAAGGAACAATTCTACCAATTCATCATTATTATGTTCTTGAAAATCATAGATTTGGTTGATGCTGAACAAATTGAACTTCTTCCTTATCATTGTATTTATCATCAAGCCATAAATTGTGTGCTACTGCTGGTGATTGTGCTGATGGGTAGAGAGTGAGTTGTTTTCTTTCAGTTCCTCGTGAAATAATCATATTACCCGATCTACATCCTATGAATGCATCAGTAGTTGCTAGCCATGGTCTACCAAGGATGATAGGGTGTCCTCCCAAATTAGATTTTGGATGAAGAACTAGAAAGTCCACTGGATTCTCCCAAGAGTCTAGTGAAACAATTATGTCCTCCAAAATCCCTTCAGGAATCACTTTAGACATATCAGCTAGTTCTAAAACAATTGTTGTGTGCTGCAAGTTTGTGAGCTGCAGTGTTTTCATTGTTTCAAGAGTCATTACATTTATTGTGGCCCCAAGGTTAATTAAGGTGTTTGGAATATGTATGTTGTTAATGATTGTAGTGACTCTGGGAATACCGGGATCAACATACTTTTCCATTGAAATGGTGTTTGTCATAAGGCCAGCTAAATGTCCAATAACATGAATAGTTTGTGGATCAACTCTTTTCCTGGTAGGCTTCTTAAGGCACAGTTCTTTGATGGCTTTAGTATATATGGAAATGTCTTTTATGGCTTGTAGTAGTGGAATTTTTATATAGACATTCTTTAGCTCATCTAAAACATCAAACTGTGGTATAGACATGGGAAGTTTTGTTTGGACCAATCTATCTGGAAAAGGTGGTGGATGCAACGGTTGCATTTGTTTATTTTTAATGTCATCATTTTTTTTCCTTTGAATTGGAGTTTCATTTTCATTTTCTTCGTTTTCTTCTTGTTTATCAGCTGCTGGAGATTCTTTGTGAAGCACCTTACCAAACCTCAAATTGATATTTTGCAAGGGTAATGTGGGATATGAGGGTCCCTCATCTACATTGTAAGCTGGTCTCTCTGCTCTGTTATTTGGATTTGGTACAGGTTGAGTAGGGATTTGAGTAGGTCTAGGAGGTTGTGGGTTAGATGGAAGTTGTAATTGTGGTGGATTTATTGGTGGAGGAGCAGGCAATGCTTGTTGAGTGGGTTGGGGTTGATGTGGGTAAACAACTTGTTGCTGAGGATATTGCTGATATGGTTGAGGATATGGCGAATAAGGCTGATGATATTGTTGATATGGCTGCGAATATGGTTGGTATGATTGAGGATATGGTTGATATTGTTGAGAGTATTAGTGAGATGGTCTCCATTGTTGTTGTGGGTAATTTTGGTGCTGCCATGGCATGGGTACATTCCACGAATTTTGAGCATACATCTAATCATGTGCATGAAATTGCAAATTCTGGTTTGGGAACATACCTTGAGGTGGAGGTCTTGGCTGCCATGGTCTCTTTGCGCCCATAAAATACACATTCTCCATATATGTGTTAGCTGCCACATTACAATTCTGCAAAATCTTGACTTTAGAGCAATGAAATATATCATGATTTTCAGTGCAAAAGGCACAAACTTGAATGTTTTCTAATGGGCAATCTTTTAAGGCATGTTTCTTCCGGAATTTTGGACAAAATACAACCATCATTTGATCTTCCTCTTTTTGTCTTTTCTTAGCTTTAAGAGTGTCAATTTGAGTTCCTAAGGTACTCAATAGATCTGTTTTGAATTCCTCTAACAAATTTCCTATTTCAGCTCATGTGACACTTGCTGAAGCAGATTTTGTGGCTTTGGATGATATGTTTCTCTTTCCAATTTTGGCTTTGCTCCTAGAATACTTTTCACATAAATCAGCAATTTCTTCGAAAGGTAAGGTGGAAATATCACCTTTGCCCATAAAATTAAGATCATTTAAGTATTCCTCTTGAATGCCTTTCAAAAATATTGTTCGAATGAGATCAAGAGTCATGGATCGATGTTTTGATTTTTGTAAATTGTAAGCAAATCGTTCCAAGTACTCCTCTAGATTTTCATCCTCTTGTTGATTCATCCTAAAGATATCATCTTTAGAATCCTTCGATCTACAATAAGGTTGCTATTTCTTTAGGAATATTCTTCTCATGCCATCCCAATCAGTTATTGCATACTCACCAAGTCCCATGAACCATCCTAGTGCTAATGCCTTTAATGTTGCTGGGAAGAGTCTAAGCCTATGGGCATCATCTGTGTAACCATATGTTTGACATACAATGTCAAACTCAAACAAGAATGAATCCGGGTCTTCTGAAGCCATGCCATAAAAGTTTGGTAACACAGAAGGAGGTATGTTTTTCATTTTTATTTCCTCATCATGATTGTCTTCTGGTTCATGAATAGGAAATTTAAAGGTTGACTCTTCCTCCTCTCTTTGATCTTGTTGTTGTTCAGGAGTGGGTCTTCTTGCTGATTCTCCTCCTTCCTCAGCCATTTTTATAGATCCCTCTGGTGATTTAATTTCTTGTTCAGTGTCACTCGTTCCAAAGAGTTGTTCTAGAGATTGTTGAGTTATTTTTCTACTTTCTCTCTTTGTAGAAGATTCAAGGAGATGTTTCTTCTGTGATTCGTGTGCCAATAGGATTTGTCTCTCAATAAGTGTAAGTCT
>APFE031179963.1:75334-103963 GCA_000404065.3 Pinus taeda
GAAATCCTCTAATTGCGCCTCCCCGACAACAACGCCAAAATGTAGTGGCCAATCTAGGGTGCTAGATTAGATTAAACTTAATCTCAACCAAGGTAGGTAAACTTAGAGGCACGTGTCTAAAGTCTATAGACCTAAAAGGATTTCATCTACCTAACTAAGTGTCTACTGTGACAGGCTACAGCACTCCTTTACAGGGGACTGAAATATGTTTCCTTCACACTTTAACACTCAGATCATCTAATTTAATTAACTGTTCTAAAGAAACAGCGTGTTACTAGTCTGAGTTTTCAACCCTCTTACAAGGATATCATTCACAAAAGCTCTTTCCAGCTAACACACTAAGCATTCATGAAAACCAAAAGCTCTTTGAAGCACACTAAAACTCAAATGCATGAAAACAGAGTCCACAGAGAAACTTCGAAATTCAATGGTCGATTAAATCTTTTACAAGATCTTGTTCAATAATCTAGCAATCGAATTTTCAAGCTATCACCATGAATCATACAATAATACTTGCAAGAACTTCTAATGGAATTAATAAACTCACAGGTAAGAAAATAACATCAAACGCTATTCAGATATGAAAATGCTATGGAAATGAAAACAAAAGTATACCAATCTCCACGTAGGGCCCGTCCACGCTTCAATGGCACACTTAGGAAACTTCAGATGATGAAAACGTTAACGCATAAGCACTGTAATGGTGAAACGATGCCTGTAATTAAGTTATGGAAATCAAATTACATGCAAGAACAGAGTTCTGGAAACAATACACAAGAACAACGTTCTGGAAAATACAATACGCAATCTTTTTAATCTGCTTGTCTACTATCCTATGTTCACTAACTTTCCTTCCAGTCTATAATCGAATGTACATACATTATCATGCAGATGTTTCTGCTTTTACAATAAAAAAGGCGATTTTTGTTTTTCTAATCTTAACTGATTTCCAAAACAAAACGAAATTAGTTTAGGTAACTTTGGCTTTTTGTTGCTTTTGTGACCAAAAAGGCTGGGTTTGACCAGCATTGACCATGTATCCAAGAGCTCCAGATTTGCTGTTGAATAGATCTTTCACCATGTATGTACATCCTAGATCACGTCCCTATCCTCTGTTTTGATTTCCTACCATGCCACGTGTCACAACATAAACCAATTACAGGAAGTCATGACATCCCGTAATTTTGTTGAAAATTTCTAATTTTTAACATAAAAATTCACAAATTAAATTTAATGTAAAATAACAACAATAATGCTTTAATTAATCAATTTCAATGGACTATAAGGGGTTTATGGGAGAAAATGATAGACAAATGATGGATTTCTAGAAGAAAAGGATGGCAATGAAATGGTACCAATAGGGGGCGCTAGCCCCCTTTGTACATGGGGTTTGAGGAGGGCAGTGAGCCCCCCTCTACAGGGTCTGGGGCAACCAGGGAAAATTTTAATAACCACCCTAAATTTATATGTCTAATAAATGAACGAATCCCCATGATACATAGGAAAAATGGGAGGCGATTTTATCAATAATATAATATGTATATATATATATATTTTTTGGCGAATCTCTCACCAGGTTATATTATCTTGTAAAATCATGGCGAATCTTTCACTGAATTATAAAATCTTGTAAGATCTTGGCATATCTTTCACTGAATAATAAAACATTGTGAAGTCTTGGCCATTTTTTTGTTAAAGTATGAAACCATATATGATAATAGGAAAACATATTCATTAAACTGTAATATACTAACATACATGTTTGGAAAAAAGAAACATAATTTTCTCTTTGTACAAACAATGTTGCAAGTTTCAGTGGCCGTGTTTGTCAAGGTTCTTACTGTACACTATTTCATATCCTTTTATTAGTTTTGATAATATTCCACAACAAAGTTCTTGTAGGTGTTGATCTTGACCACCAATTCTGTTAAGGTAAGAGAAATTAATCTTTTCTCTACCACTTTTGTCAAGCTATCAAATTTCTTTCTTATTCCATAGATTCCAACTGCGAGATAAAAAAACACAAAAAGTTTGTTTACCCCAACAGGCCAACAAGTAGCAAGCCCTAACTATATAATATAAGAAAGTAGTAGGTATCCCAAAGGCCTGAAGGGGATCTAATGGAAAGAAGTGGCTGTTGTCAGAAGCATTCAATCAATATATAAATATATAAATGTAGATTTATTATTATTTTAATTGGAAATCTTCAATTAAATAATAAAATTTAATTACGTCTCTCCCAATCTAAATTGCTTATTAACATAATTCACTACCTTCACACGTCTTTCATTTTTTAATACCGTTGTAACATGTGGATTAATTTCCTTTTTGGTGCACAATTTCCGCATTTTAGGACAATATGGTGCAGTGGCCCACCCCCTATAGATCATTACGACAAACTAAGAATAACAAAGAAGATGAAAAGTTGTACAAACC
This sequence comes from Pinus taeda, assembly GCA_000404065.3. Taxonomy (NCBI): domain Eukaryota; kingdom Viridiplantae; phylum Streptophyta; class Pinopsida; order Pinales; family Pinaceae; genus Pinus; species Pinus taeda. The sequence goes on from APFE031179963.1 coordinate 77,771, forward strand.
AACATATTTTTTTAAACAACTAATCCAACATCAGTACCTTAACTTTTTCATGAAGATATCATATTGAGAACGTTTGAAAAATGGTGGGAAATCTGGGCAGCGACTATCTCTCTTCCGTGAAGGTGATGGGGAAAGAGTGATAAGATTTCACTGTTTTGTTTTTTGTTTTTTGTTAAATTAGAAAAAACAATATTAATGGAGATATTGGTATTTTTTATTAAATTTTTTGAAGTGACTAAATGTAGCTTTAATCTTTCACCTTAAGATGTTTTTTACAATATAATTTCCTAAGTCTATTTAATATCTTCATTATCATAAAAACCAACCTATATCCATCTTAACTCCACATTTGCCACTCTTAGAGGGATGAAATCTATTTATCCCTCTCAGCACTTGGTAGACCCAAAATTAAGATGGATCTAAGCTGATAGAATTTCTTCATTAAATAGTTTATGCTCACATGAATACCATGGTATTACCATGGGTTATCATAAGTGTGGAGCTTAAAAACTACTATTAGTGATTTATAAAAATTAATAAAATTAATAATTGATTTTTATTTTTTTATTTTAACCAAGTTAAAATGTTTAAGTGACATTAAGTTACAAGATCCATTTTTACTCTTGATCTACTAGGCCCTGAGAGGAATCAAATATTTTTTCACTCTATGTTAGTTTGCATATCACGATATTTGATTTCTCTCGGGGCTTAGTAAATCCAGAGTAATTTTTATTAATACTAATATTAGGGTTAATAATGTTTTTTTGCATGGTATTTATAATAATTTGGCCTCTGGTATTTGGCCCATAGGCTTCACCTAAATATAACACATTTTTTGAGTGTTCGTAAATATAAGGTGACTTATGGAGTAAATATAGAAAAATGTTTTCTTTATTTACCATACATGTCGTTTATTTATATTTTTATTAATTTACCATACCTCTTTTATAAATATGGTATTTGGCCCATAGGATTCACTTAAATAAAACCTCTTTTTTGAATTTTCTTAAATAGAAAGAGGGTTATGGACTAAATATAAAAAGAGGTTTTATTTATTTACCATGCCTCTGAAGTAAGAACAAAAAAATGTTTTATTTATTTACCATACCTCCACTTTATTTATTTACATTCTTGCATGTTCGTAAATATAAGGTGACTTATGAAGTAAATATAAAAAAATGTTTTATTTATTTACCATAACTTTCGTTTATTTATATTTTTATTAATTTACAATTCCTCTTTTATAAATATGGTATTACGCCCATAGGATTCACTTAAATAAAACTTTTTTTGAGCTTCGTAAATAGAAAGAGGGTTATGGACTAAATATAAAAAATGTTTTATTTATTTACCACATCTCTAGTTTATTTATATTTTTATTTCTTTATTTACCATACCTTTGGAGTAAGTATAAAAAGAGGTTTTATTTATTTACTATACCTCCACTTTATTTATATTTTTATTTATTGGGACCAAATACAACCTCCCAAACCAGAAAATGGGCGATTGAAAACAAATTTAACATTGCAAAGCAGAAAATCGGCCAATTGTAATGGAATATAACCTTCCAAATCAGGCGAATCGGGTCAAATGAGCCTTTTCATAGTTTATCCGCCCATTATCTGGGCTAAAATGAAAAAAAATATTTATTTTTTAAATAAAAGTTGGGCTAAATATATGAAATGGGTGTTTTATAAAAAATTCGCCCCTAAAATTTACCATGGGGACAACGCTCAGGGGAATTTTTTTGGGACCCTATATGAGGTGGGGTGAACCTACCTATGGTTTTATGCATGGTTTTTGCACATGGTTTTGGGCGCAATGGTTTTCGGTCCATGGTATTGGATGCTTCAACATGTATATATATATATGTATTGTAACATTGAAATGAACATAATGAAAAATCAAGTTGGTAGTCCTAGTTTTGGGATCTAGGGGAAAATCTCTATGTGTATGTGTTTTATGTGTTATGCTTTCGCATTGTTTATTTTCTGTGTTTTAGAATTCATATGTCGATAATTTCTGTACGGGGTTTAAACCTGTACTTCTGACAATTAGAACTAGTTTAACCGACAATAACTCAAATATGTAGGTAATTTCTGTACAAGGTTAAAACCTACACTTATGACAAACATAACTAGTTTAACCGACAATAACTCAAATTAACTAAAATAGATTGCTACAAATTAGAAATCAATCACACTGAATTGAACTCAAGCTTCCCCAACTCAAATTAATTGAGTTAACTGAGTGACAAGTTCCATGTCACCTTAGTTAACTACCTCCTATTAAAATAGAAATTCGAATTTTCTTTAGCTTGACCAAGACAAAGTCAAACTAAGATTTTTCTTGCTGCATTTTCAACATGCTAAAGCCCACACCCAAGCATAAGGTTGTTATTTGAGAGTATAATGTGATCCATCAATTAATATTTGAGATGGTATTTTAATATTTATTTTAGTAATGAATGTTAAAATAATTTAACAATCTATTAAATTAATAAAACATAAAATTTTAATTATTTATTTAACGATTTAAGAAAATAAGTTATATTAAAATATAATTTATATATACAATTGTATTATAAATATAAATAAAATTTCAAAATTTTAAATGTTTCTTGTTTTGTTTGTCAAGTTGTCTGTGATCCTCCAGGCTTGACCTATGGCTTGAGGAGCCGCAACCCAGGGGCATCTAACCCGTCAAAGTCACCTAGGGATTGCACTTGGCCTAGGGCACATTAGCCCTAAGCTGACTAGATTTTTTAGTATGTCTCCTCCCCCTAGAACAAGGCACAATAACCCCCGATGAGGTTTGATCCTGGGTCGCATTGCAAACGAGGCCCATCCTCAACCGATTGTGCTAGTGGGACCTGACCTCAAAATTTAAATGTTAAAATTATTATTTGCTTGATTAAAAAACTCAATTTAATTAAAAATAATTATAATAGAAATTAACATGTTTAAATAATCCACATCAACAAAGATAATACTTTAAATTTTAGATTCTTAACGATAATATTGTTGTATGAGAAAATTTATAGAATTTTAGTATGTAGATTTTCACGGTGAGCAATATAATGATGACACTTTCTAAAATAATGTGCAAGATTAATGAAATGTACAAATACGTCACCATCTTGAAGGACAAACAACTTTGAATGATGATAAGAAGAGTGTTAGACCACATATAAATAGAGAAGAAATGACCGTTAGGAAAATAAATGAGCTTGAGATTGGAAAATTTAAAATATTATAATAACAATTTAATAGGAAATATTAAATTTGGAAAGAAATGACTAAATAAATAAATGGAAATAATAACAAATTAATTAAAGAAGAATGACTAAAAAGCAAATAAACAAAATTAATTAAGTTAAGATTAATAAGATTATTTAAAAGGATATGAGGATAAATTAATGAAAATAAAATAAAATAATAAATTGAAATAAATAGAGAAAAAATAGGAGTACGTTTAATGTTTAAATTAAATTATTAAGAACAATATTAAAAGGTGCAGTCTAACTTATAAACGAAATAGCTTATTTCATCAAAATCTAACGATACAATTTCAAGCAAGAATGTGATTTTTTGTTGTTTAAATTACATTTTTGAATGCATAAATGGATTCAACACCCTGCAAAACCCCCAGACATTCGAATTCTACAGAGAAAACAACTTAAACTCAAAATTTTAAAAATTTATGCCGAATTTTGCTTTATGTTAATAAGAAAAAATGTCATATAAAATATCATTTTGTCTATAAATTAGAGTATGCCATATTAAAATATAAACTTAAAGATTTAGAAAAAAAAAAGAGAAAAAATAAATTAAAACAAGACAAAATAAGGAAGTGGTGAATTATTATATAAAACAAAATAGTATTTAATTAGAGGAGAATTAAGAGAGAATAAAAGTAAGAGGGGTTTATGGGGGATATATAGGATTAAGATAGAAGACGAGATTAGGGAGATAATGAATTTAATTTAGGATTAAAGGCTCATAATACAAAAAGTTGGGGCCAGGGGGGCAATTTAAGGTTGAATAAAGGGAGCGATATTAAACCAAAATTCAAGGGATGCGAAATTACAATATGCTAGCAATAGACTATTAGATTAGATTATCATAACAATAATTATAGTTAGAGTTAGTTTTAATTAAAATAAGGTAAAAATAAAAAATTAGAACAAAACAAAATTGATATTATATTTGATTAGAAATAGGGATAAGTTTAGAGAGCAAGAGGAAACAAGGAGGATAAAAGGTGAGGAGGGAGAGAATGGGGTTGTTGAAATCAGTGTTCAGGGAAAAGTAAAAAAATGGATCATGGGTTTCCAAGAATGGCTTATCTGATACCCATCTTCCCGATTAAAGTTATTAGCATGCCTTTGGATTTTTAAAGTTTCTCTAATGATATTGTTCACTGGAAGGGGGCACATCCATTTTTAAATTGATGTTTTGGACCAAATTATTGTAATTTATTTTCAGGAATAACTTCATGAGAATGAATCATAAAAGTCTTGTCCAAACTCTTAAATGGATACGATGTTTAAATTTTTTTATATAAACATAATATTTGTAATAGATATTAAAAGTAAAACTATATAATACTAGTCCTTTTCAAGGAGTTCATTTGGAAATCCCATGAAAATGTAAAGTAAATGTGGGTACAAGGTCCTATGTTCAAATCCCCGGTTACTTACTCGTGGCCATGTGATAGGGGTGGCACAAAGCACCTAGGGATTATAGTGGTAGCGGTGGGAATCGACCCATGTCACATGAGTATGAGACCAACCTAGTTGTTAATTATATAATACTAATATAATTTAATTTAGGGTCATAACGTTGTCAAACACTTCCTTTGATGGGGGGTTCTTGATCAAGACTTTGATGTTAGCGCACCAACTGAAAATGGATGCAACAGGGGTGTGTTATTTTTCACACTGCTCTATGCTATTTCAATTACTTTAGACCAATTTAATTCTTCAATCAACAATATTTCACCAATAATAATTAATATTTCCTATCATCAACAATAATTGAAGAAAAAACAATAATTACAATGACAAAGGAGACAATCAACACATCAATAAGAGACAACAGATTTGGTCAAAGACTAGGCAAAGACCCACTATGGGTAAAATCCTTTGAAATTATTCTTCTATTATATTTTTATAAAATGCTTAGTAGAGAGTATAATGAGCCCAAATCCATAAATAATAATCAAAGTCAAAGTTTTGACTTGTTCATCAAATCTACGAACCAATATCCAAAATATGTGCAAATAGTTAAGATAATGCAATCAAAGATACCTACGCACTTCCTGTTCACCCTTCGCAGTTCCTGTTCACCCTTCACAGTTCTTATTCACCCTTCGTAGTTCCTATTTACCCTTCACAATTCCTATTCACCCTTTGCAGTTCCTGTTCACCCTTCGTAATTTATTCACCCTTCACAATTCTTTTCCAATCTTCACACTTCATATTCAACCTTCAATTTTAGATAGAATGAAACTCCAGAAAGAAGAAGAAATGATATGTGATGATGATGTCCAAATGAGTTTGAGGTCACTTAAATTTATATGCTTCCAAGGGTGTCCAATTTGCTTTAGGGCCGGCCTTATCAAATGTGCATAAGTGGGATTTTCTTCACAAGCACACTTTCCCTAATCCAAATTGAGTGCTTCAATAGTCAAAATTGGTTCTCTTGAAAAGAGGAATCTAATCCCATGGTTGGAATTTGTCACTGAGCTACCAAATTAACACTCCCTCTCAGCTAGGGAGAAATTCCAACTGAATCATGTCATGTGTATCTTGTCGTCATATCATGTCCCATCTCTGATCTACTCTATCTACTGAAACTTTCTTGAATCTAAAGAAGAATAATCAGGGAGCATTAACTACCACCCCTTATAATGTTACAATAACATATCAATTTGAAAATAAGATCAGGGAGCACATATCAACTTGCAACTACATCGGGGAGCACATCTCAATCCAAAACCTCATGTGGGAGCAAAACATCTTCAACCCCATATTGAGCAATAAGTGATATAAGGGATCACATCTCAACCCATCCTATTTCCCACGTATCTTCCCAAAAATTACCCTCAAAAGTCATGTGGTAGAATGCGTGCATCATAATCCTCAACTTGTTGGCCAAATAGGGAGCAGTAATCCCAACAAGCCCAACTTGTGGGTATGATGCCAATTGGAGTATACTCTGCATAGACCAAGATAGGGGAGCTAACATCTTAAAACCTATGAGGGACAAATAGGGGAGCAAAATTTATGACCCTATTATCCAGAGATCCCTCAACACCAGGAGCCCTCCATCTCAATTCCTCATCCTGGGAGCTCAAAAAGGGGGAAATAACCAACTCAGTGTTCTTCATCAGTGATGCCCCTTATCAGGAAGGGTCACATCCATCCGTCCAAGCTCCTCTCTAAAGACCTAGACCTCCCATTTTGGTAAATCCTTGGTGATAATATCTCCAATTTTCTCATTTGTTGATATATGATGGAGTCTAACGACTCCTTTCTGCACCATGTCTCGAATGTAATGATATTGAATCTCAATGTGCTTGGACTTGCCATGAAATGAAAGATTCTCTTCTAGAAGGATCCCACTCTTGTTTTCACAATATATCACTGTAGTGTCTAGGACCTGCTCAAATAACTGTCCAAAGAGCTTCCTCAACCAAACTTCTTCGCATCTTACCACGCTAGTAGCAATAGACTCCGCCTCAACGATACTCAATGTTACAGGCTTCTGCTTCCTGCTCATACAAGATATCATGGCAGATCTAAGACTAAAACAAAATCCATATGTACTCTTCTTATCGACAACATTTCCTACCTAGTCAGCATTTGTATATCCATGAATTTGAACATATGCGATAGAATATCTTAGACCAAGGATGATCATCCCCTGTAAATATCTCAAAATGTGTTGGCAAGCGATCCAATGTGCATGGAGAGGCCCGGTCATGAATTGAATCAAAGTGTTCACTACATAACATATGTATAGATGATTGTTCACTAAGGACATCAAAGCCCCAATCAATAGTTTATACTCAGATGGATTCGCTAAATCGGGTTCTAAAACTTCTCCACATAACTTCTTGAAATTAATTTCCATTAGTGTGGGCAAGGACTTGCATTCTATAATTCCGAATCTCTCAAACAACTTCATGACATATTTTCCTTGTGAAAGGAAAATATCACCATGCCTTTGCCACACCTCAAGGCCTAGAAAGTAGTGCATGAGACCAAGGTCCTTCATCTCGAATTCAGAGGTTTACTTCATCTTACACTTAATCATCAGGGGTTCACTACCTATCAAGAATAGATCGTCAACATATAAAACCAAAATAAATGACATACCTTGGACTACCTTGAAGTAGAGGTTGGGATTGACATTGCTTCTTGTGAATCCTAACTTCACCAAATAACTATCTATGCATGCGTACCATAGTCTGGGGGCTTGCTTCAAACCATAAAATGCCTTCTTCAACCCGCAAACATGTGTCTTTTGATCCTCTACTTCAAATCCTTGTGGCCATTCATCATACACTTTCCTATAACATGCCATGGAGGAATGCAGTCTTCACATCCATTTGATGAAGGGTCCATCCTTGACTTGTGGCAAAATCAACTATCGAACGAATGGTTGTATATTGAGCCACAAGTGAAAATATATCATCATAATCTTCTCCCTCTTTCTGGGAGAATACTTGGGCCACGAACCTTGCTTTATATTTATTAATGCTACCATCAACTCCATGTTTAATCTTGAATAGCCACTTTGAAGTCACCATAAATTTCCCTTTTGGTCTTGGCACAACATCCCATACATCATTATTCATGATTGATTCATATTCTTCGGCCATAACATCCTTCCAAACTTGATCTTTCACGACTTATTCAAAGGTGGGAGGTTCAACTTGAATCATAGTGATTATGGCTGCAACATATCCCTAGTATCTGCATGACTTCTTCCTTTATCTAAATGATATTCAAAAGGGAACTCATCTCTCATCATCCTGTAAAGTGTCACAAAGCCGAAGTGGCATATTCCTAGCAAGAGGATCACATGGAGGAGGATATAAGGGGTCCATGGACTTCATGGGATCACCAACAATATCTATATTGGATTCAAGTATGGAAGTACCATCTAAAATATCCATATCATCATTCTTCTTCTCAGAAGGAGGAGGTGGAGGAAGGTCCTTTTCTTTCCAAGGGAAACATATTCATTGAACGTTACATCCATGCTAATATCAACCTTCCTTTGACCAAGAATCTTTATTCTAAAAGCTTTATAATTTTTCACAATAGTCAACAAACGTACCTTTTCTTCTCGTGGCTTCCAACTTGTTTCTTTTTCCCTTCAACACATGGAAATTTACAAGACAACCAAAGATACGAAAATGTCCAACATCAGGCTTGACACTTATGAAAACTTATTCAGGGGTCTTGTTGTTCAATGCTTGATGAGGCACCCTATTTTGAACATATATGGCAACATTCGTTGCTTCTCCCCAAAGGAACTTTGGCAACTTTTGATCGTGGAGCATAGCATGAGAAACTTCTAAAATAGACATGTTCTTTCTTTTAGCTACTCCATTTTGTTCGAAAATATAGGGCACAATCGTCTCCTTCTTGATACCTTCTTTCCTGCAGAAATTGATGAACTCATTTGAAATGTACTCTCCACCATTGTTAGACCTGAATATCGTGATTTTCTTTCCTGTTTGGTTTTCAACCAAATCTTTGAACTCCTTGAACATTTTGAAGACATCATCCTTGTGCTTCAAATACTATATCCATGTATTTATTGAATACTCATCAATGAAAGTGATGTAGTAGAGATGGACACCAATAAAATGTATGTGCATGAGACCACATAAGTCAGAATGAATGCGATGGAGGATGTTGGTTGTCTTGTTCTCACTAGAGGGGAATGGTCCCCTTGTCTTCTTTCCACTGGCACAACCTGGAGATACTCCATCATGTTGGGATTGAACATCAAGAATACCATCAACCAATTTCTTCAATTTTGGAAGAGAATCATAATGTAAATGGGCCAATATTCGGTGCCATAGCTCGCTTAGATGATTAGTATCATGGACCAATGCTAGAAGGGTTCTTGTATTAACCCTGTAGAGTCCTTCAAATATTTATCCCAATGTGAATGCATCTCTCATGGGTGATCGAACATGACAAGTAAGAACCTTTCCGTTGATGAAGGAAACCCTCATCGCTTTGCCTTCCAAAGCAGATATTGATACCAAATTCTTCTTCAATTCTGGCACATACATCACATCATGGAGCACAACAGATTCCGTAGACTCCAAATGGAATTTGGTGGACCCAAATCCTTTAACGGGATGAGTGGATTTGTCTCCAAGAATAATTTTCAAATTTGACTCCCTATCTACCAAGTTAGAGAGAACTTATTTATACCCAGAGAAATGATGAGTGGCCCCACTATCAACCAACCAACTATCCCATGAATCTGGAGGAGAGGAACTAGTAAGGGCATAAATAAGAATATATTTAGATTGATTGCCAACATTACTTTCATACCTGGAGTATCTTAACTTCTTTTCTGGAAAACGATCTTTTCCATAGTCACTTGGAGCATCTCTTCTTCTTTTTTCATCTCTTCCATTGCGATTTTTCCTCCGATCATCTCCTCTTCTTCGATCATCAAACATGTTATTGTTGATTCTGGTGTTGTAGCTTGGACCATTGTTCTTCTCATGGAAATCTTGATCATAATGACCCTTCTTGTGACAATTGTAACATTCAATGCGAGATGTTGTTCTATCACTTATTTTCCTTGCATTTCGAGGTGGAGGATTTTTTTTTTTTTTTAATTTGATGGACCTCCTTTTCCTTTCTTCTTCTTGTTTTGAGTGACTAATGGAGCGTGCTCCCCCTCTTCATGTTTTTGAATCCTTCCTCTTGATGTCATCCTTTATTTTTATTAAGTGAACTTTCCAACAATCTCATCAAATGACATGAAGGAATTGTTGTTGCTTATAGTAGTAATGAAGGTTTCCCAAATGGAGGGAGATCTCTAAGAGTCACAATCAACAATTCCCTGTTAGGCACAATCTCTCCAAGTCTTTGCAATTGATATCTAAATCGAGATATCCTCATAATGTAGGATTGCACAAACTCTCCCTTATTCATCTTCATGTCTTTTAGTTGATATTTCAAAGAGACGATTTCATTCAAATTATTGAATTCATACATGTCATCTGTGTTATCATACATGTCCTTAGACTTCCTCAAATTTCCAACAGATGCAAGTAAATTATCTTGTAAACCATCAACTATAATTTTCTTTACTTTTAATTCACCTTTCTTGTGCTTGTTCTTAGCAGTAACAGAAGCATTCTCTAGAGGCTTAGGTACTTTTCCTTAAATGTATTCCAAAACATCGTTTTTATCAACTATGATCTCCAACCTGATATTCCATGTAGAAAAGTTTGACGAGTCACCCAACTTCTCATGTTCCTTGAAGAAAGTGGAAGACATCTTGACTTGATTAGATAGCCTCCTTCAACTTTCCAATGATGATTGCTTCAATGCTTGTCTCATTTTGCACTTGTCCTTCACCTTAGCTATGATATCATGTTAATTCTCACACTACTCTATGTTATTTCAATTACTTTAGCCCAATTCAATTCTTCAATTATCAATCTTTCATCAATAATAATTAATATTTCCAATCATCAACAGTAATTGAGGGTAGAACAATAAATACAATGACAAAGGAGACAATCAACACATCAATAAGAGACACCAAATTTGGTCAAAGACCAGGGAAAAACTGACTATGGGGAAAACTCTTTGAAATTCCTCTTCTATTAGATTGTCATAAAATGTTCAACGTAGAGTAAAATGAGCCCAAATCCATAAATAATAATCAATGTCAAAAGGTTTGACTTGTTCAACAAATCTACCAAACAATATCCAAAAGATGTGCCAATAGTCAAGATAATGCAATCAAATATACTTGTGCACTTCTTGTTCACCCTTCAGAGTTCTTGCTCACCCTTCATAGTTCATATTCAACCTTCACAGTTCTTGTTCACCCTTCACAATTCTTGCCCATCCTTTGCAATTGTCGTTCAACCTTCACACTTGCTATTTAAACTTCGATTTTAGATAGAATAAAACTCAAAAAATAAGAAGAAATGATATGCGATGATGATGTCCAAATTAACTTGAGGTCACTTAAATTTATATTCTTCCAAGGGTTTCCAATTTTGTCTAGGGTTGACCCGATCAAATGTGCATATGTGGGATTTTCTTCATAAGTACACTTTCCCTTATCCAAATTCAGTGCTTCAATAGTCAAAATTAGTTCTCTTGAAAAGAGGAATCTAGTCCCATGGTTGGATTTTTTCACTGAGCTACCAAATTAATATGGTGATGATAGGGATGGGGAGCTATCAACCACCACACACCCACCCCATGTCAACTCACATGAAGATTACGACTAGGAGGTCTCCCTACTATTGGATTGCATTGAGGGACAACAAGGCAATGAGCTTTCTTTGCAACAAGCCCATTAGCTTTAATTGAGTAATGAATTTCCCAATTCAAATTTCGACTGCCATTTACGACAATGCAGTTTCAATAATAGACTAAAAAATATACATGACATATCTAGGCATGTTTCCTAATTCTATGTTTTAGAGTTGAGTTCCATTCAGGATTGAGTTTTGGCATTTGCTAAGCTCAAAAAGACAGTGCTCATTTGGCTAACTCACCATAATTAGTGGAAGGACCATGCCCTCCTCTTCTTGCTCTAGTTTTGGTTGAGCCCACCCTCACATGCCTTCACTTCTTGGCCAAGATTCTACTTGTTTGGAGACTCGTCTTGGTTGGGTTCCAATGCACATCGATTGGAAACAATAGACTCTTTGCGTTGGGCTGCAAGTAACTTTGATTTTTGGTTATTCTCTTGTTGGTTGTTATCCATGTTTTTGCTTCACCCTCAACAAGGTTTCTTCTTTTCAACTGGGGCATTCACTCCATTTGTGCATTCTTCCCTTAACATGCTATACTCACCACTCTGCACGTGAGCCTCTTGTTTTTTTTTTTACTATTTTGTCAGGTTTTATCCTTATTCAACATGCCAAGACAAAGAGCTCACTCCCACAGGAGAGCTGGAGGTTGTGATAGCCTTATCAATGTGCATGCTCCAGCCAAAGTAAGTGTAGTGCTGAAACAATACAAATATTATACACCATTGGAAACATAGTAAGAATTTGAGGATTATGAACAAGAGGTGGCAGATGAGTCTAAAGAGATTTCCGATACTAAAGTGCTTGAGTCGACCATTGGTTGGATACCTGATTTGGGCTCTAAGAGAGGGAGGCACAACTAGTACATCCTCATTGTGGAGTTGTATTGGGGGCTTAAAGAAATGTTGGGGAAAGTCCTATTTGATCGGAATGCTAATTGTGATGAGCTCCTCCTTAGGATGAAGGAGTAAAACTTACTATATGCAATCATGGTTCAATGCCTACAACACATTGAATGAGTCTTCTTGCATGCTTAGGCGCCTCCTCCTCCAGCACATGGGAGCACATCATTAGAGTGTGGTCATTTACATAGTTTTTATTGCTAATGCTACCTAGTTGTTTTATCTTGTCTCAACGTCCGAGCATATGCATTTTGTTAAGTGTTAAACTCACTTATGGGACATTAGAACCCAGGTTTTGATCTCGTATCAACAAACAAATTATATGTATTTTGACCGTTTACATGAACTCTTGTTCAAGCCTCAGATTTGGCCTTTGGTTTGGTTTCTAAAGTAGCAAGTCAAGGCATTTTGTAGCGCTTGTTATGTGATTTAAATATAATGTTAATTGAATATAAAATTTGAGCTTAAAAAAAACCATTGTGAAATACTAAATTTACATATGAGACCATCTTGTTTATAGAATAATTTTTCCTCCCACAATGATTTGACTATTTTAATTTAAGGAGATATAGATACTTTATCCTTTGACAATGAAACCTATAACATTAAAAGAACAAACACACCAAGGTTAGTCCACCAAAACCATTCCAACTTAAAAATTATGATTTCTTACATAATCTCTTTACTTCTCTAAATAACATCCCAAAATCCACTAAATTACATCATCTTAATTTCTATATATAAACTAAAAAATCAAAATCACTTACTCAAATAAAAAAAAAAAAACAATTCATAAATTATATCTTTCTTAAATAATTCTGTCATATTTAAAAAAAATTTATACTATTTCATAAAAATTAAATAATATTTCCAACCTTAATTTTTAAAATTAACTATATTTCAGTCAGATTTAATATTTAAAAAAGCTAATCATAAATTATATACTATTCTTAAAGTGATGATATTTCGATATAATTCTTAAATTTCAAATTTGACACACAAAAAAAAAATCCCTTAAAAATATTCTTCTATAAAATATATAAATTAATTAAAACCTTTATCATAAATTCATTTTATAATTTATTTAAAAATTCAAAATTTTAAACCTTTATCACAAATTCATTTTTAATTTATAAAAATATTCAAAACTTCACACGTTATAATTTTTTTTTTTTAATTATTACTTATTTTAAATAAAATTTATTTATTAATTATTTAAAATATTATATTTTAATAATAAGTTATAATTAAAAAACATAATAAAAACTCATAGGTTATAATTACTCATTCTCTTTTAATATTATTACGTTTTAGCTTCTTTAATAATAATAATAATAATAATAAAAGACGACGACTTTCCCAATAATTTATTACATCTTTGCTTTATCGATAAAAAGACTTTTCCACCATTAAATAAAAAAAGGTTAATCTTATTTAAAAAATAAAAATTATTACATATCTCTAAATTTATAATATTTTACTTAAACGGTTTCTTTAATTACATTCAAACTCTTCAATCCACCCTCGGTTCATGAACCTTCTTGATAAGGTTTGGTAAAAGCACATCGAAATAAAGTATTTTTTAATATATATTAATATTTAGTAATCTTAACAAAAGAGAAAAACTCATTTATGTTGTTGACTTTTATATTTGTAAGTTTAAAATATTAAAAAAACAATTCCCTTCTAATTATGCTCATATATATATTTAGGAAATACCATTTTAATACTAATATCAATTTGTTTTAAGGTAGAAATGTATTTTATTTTTTATTATTGATTTAATATTTAATATTATTTTTTGATAAATGTACAAGAAAAATGTTCTAATATGATTTACTTATGGGTGATTTTGTTTATACAAATTTCAAGGTTTTTTCCATAGTGAAAATAAAAAATAAAAGAGTCAGGTGGAGGAATTGAAAAGTGGCAGAAATCCGGGTAAAATTTTTTCAAAAAATCTTGTAGATGCAGTGTTTGAATCGTGTTTTTGATGGTGGAAATGGATTGAGTACCATCAAAAATGTCTAGGACACCCAAAATTTTGAAGTTTAAAAACTATAATTTGGATTTGCAAAAATCCTTGTTGGATTTTCTCTAAATATGACCAGAATTTCCATAACTTTCCGGGCAACTCCTCGGCCTCGTATAGCAAAAATAAAAACTAGGTTCCAAAGTGAAATATGAAAACCAACAAAAAAATTAATTTAGAATTTAAAAATATAATAAAATTTGAAGTTTTGATATTTACATTATTATATTTAGATTTAAAATTTTAATTAAATATTATTAATAAAAATAAATGTTAAAGTGAAATATAATGGAGGTATTAAATTATAAATTTAGAAATTAAAAATATATTGGTTTTGTTTAATTATTTTATGTTTTTGAGTTTTTTTTAGAATCTAGATTTAGTAATTTGAAACTTTTAGAGTACCTAAATTGTGCATAATTAATATATTAAGTTTGACATTCCAATAAATTCCAGCTAGATTTCGACTAAATTTAGCTCGAAAATATGACTTAGAACCTTCAAAAACATAAAATAATTAGATTATTGCAAAGGTATTAAGTGAATCAGAAAATTTGATAATAAAAAAATGTCAAAACCTATGGTTTGATGTAAAAATATAATTTGTTATATATATATATATATATAAATACAATTACAAGTAGTAATGATTGTAATCTTATCTTCTGCTTGTAATCTTATCTCTGATGATATGCGGAGAAGCCCTCGAATCTTTTAAAAAAGAGTTGAAATCTGAAATCTCCACATGAACCTCTTTGGAATACACAAGGCCAAAAAAGGTTTTTACAATCAAGTTTACGTGCCATTATTTAAGGCTAGGAAGTTTAATCCCTCGACTTTGTTAACATGGAAAAATTTAGGGGCTAATATTAGTAGGTGGGCTAATTTTCCATGATTTTTTAAAAAATAATATTCGCCAACAACTATTTTTTCTAAAAATGATCCGTCGAATTTTTACAATAATAGGAATTATTTTACCTTAAAAATTGCCAATATTATATATATATATATATAATATATATATATAGATAGATAGATAGATAGATAGATAGATAGATAGATAGATAGATATAATAATTTTGCAAATATATCAATTAAACATTTTAGTTTGCATTTTATGGACTAGTAAAATTCGCCAACATTTTTAAACTTGAAAATAATTTCCCATCCTTGAAATTTTCCCTGCGGTCAAGGATGAATTTGCTCGTACTAACTCTTCTACAAGATGATTTTCTCTTAAAAACAACAAAACATACTTCTTGTTAGAATTAATCAGTGTCTTAGTTTGGTTGGCACTTACCAATGAAATTCTAGACTTGCATTTGTGGACATTGATGTTGAAGGATTTTCCATGATGAGATGGTAAAAGTTGGCTCTCGACATGAATATTGGATCTGGCATGTACATATAAGGACTTCCAAAATCTAGTCCACATACATCAAGGGAAGCTACATCTAGTTCTACTTTATCAATAAAATCAACACTAAGAGAAAAATCTGAGTTTGCTCTATATGGTCACCTTTATTTCCACATAATTATTTACCCATCCGAATGTATATAGTCTTGGATGTTCACAAACTTCCAATTCTAATTTTTTGACCAACTTTGTTAAAATGAGATTTGTTTTTGATTATGAGTTGAACAAAGTATCAATCTTTTCCGTCTTGACCTACATCGTTATATGGAAGAGTATGGTCTTTTCATTCTTTTCATGTTGTTGAAGGCTACTTAGATTCATTCTCTTATGTAGTAATGTATAGACAATATTCTCATCCACGTCTAAGTTGTGTTCCACTTGATTGCCCAAATCTCTGTCCATGAGATTTGTTGGAGTTGTCTTTTCCAACTCTTCATTTCCCTATGAGCTAAGTAGGGTGAGTTGTAAGCTCACATAGGGACTTGCATGTACCCAATTGTCATAGTTATCCTTATACAACATTGTGGCTCCTCCATTGCTATATAATGGAGGCTTTCTATGTACTTTGACATACGTTTGTGACTATTTCAATACTCTTACATGGAATCAGAGAAGGCGATTCTTGCCCTGCCTAATTTATTTTTAGAGTTTCTTAATTTTTTAATGATCTGAATGGATTTTTGTTTTAGTTTGTTTTCCAAATCTACAAATGTTTGATTGATGATGGTTCAATGTAATGTAGATCTTAAATTTTTAGTTCTAATAATGAAGCATTTCTTATTTCAAAAATTTTAAAGGTATTAAGAGTAATTCATATGATGCTCTTTGAAGAATGACCATATGTACATTTGTTGATGTATTTGGTCTCTTTATTTTTGGTGTAATGAAATACTATAAAAATTATTTCCATTGAAGAATAGCCATATGTTGATTTGATGCTAGGTGGTTATGAAATCTTTAAGGTTGGTCATGCAAACATAGTCGGATTGATCTTATTTGTCTCTTGATTGGAAGTGCCAAGCAATGTTTGTTGTCATCATTAACCTTGTTTTGTAGCAATTTTCTTTTTTGGCCATCTTTGTTTTATCAATATGGGTAAAAGATTGCGGGAACTTTGTGAGAAGAAGGAAGCAGATGAACTTCGTAAAGAGGTTCTTTAGTTACAATCAGTGATAGCTATTTTGCAAGCTAAAAATGCAACATTTAAAAATAGGTTGCAAACTTCAGCTGTTGAGAAAATCAACAAGGTTGAGAATTTGGAATCAACCATGTGAAAATATCTCCAGATGCTTGCAGATGAATTTCAAGAGAAGATTGACCTCCTTGATGACTAATAGGAGAGAGTTGAGTCTTTTTTTGAATCAAATTTGAAGAAGAAGTTGGAAGAGAAAAATAATCAACATCTTATGGAAGTTAACTGTTTAAAATAGACAATTTTGGAGTAAAATCATTTTTTGAAACAAGATTATGATGCACTGTCTCAACAATTGATCTAGAAGGATGAGGCCATTTAAAAGATGCAAGAGTCTAAGCAG
Organism: Pinus taeda; assembly: GCA_000404065.3. NCBI lineage: Eukaryota > Viridiplantae > Streptophyta > Pinopsida > Pinales > Pinaceae > Pinus > Pinus taeda. The sequence goes on from APFE031179963.1 coordinate 95,204, forward strand.
GAACTTGAAATGGAAGTTAGTCGCCTTCAGAAATTTGAGATGGAGATGATTGATGTTAAGGAGCCAAGCTCTTCTTCTTCCACACTTGATGATGTTGATTATCAGAAGAATGAAGCTAATGATCATGGCACATAACATGTCTTTGTCACACCCAGTTTTGAAAAACATACTACTGGTATTGGATCTTGATTACTGAGTAAAATGGGATATACTGGAGGAGGATTTGGGAAGAATGGACAGGGAACTGTTGCTCCTATTAACCTTGTACTGCAAACATCAAGAGAAGGTCTTGGATATGCTCCTCCTATTTCCTCATCACCTACATCCAACTATGAGGTGCTTCTAGATGAAAATGTTGTGGCACCCAAATTTGAGTCTACAAAAACAAAGACTATGACATCTCCATGTCCTCATTAAAGGAAATCATCTAGGCTCCAACATTCTTGGTCAATTAGTAGTCCAACATTTAGATAATTACAAAAGAGATGTGAGAGAATGAATCGTGGACCAGTGCCAACCATCAGGATCAACTGTGGATGGATCGGTGAATGGTTGTGGCGTCATTTGAACCAATGCTTGAAGACTTCATACTGCCATGTTGCATCAATTGTTCATTGTTGATTGTTCCCTCACTTGTGTTTTAGGGGGGGAATTCACTGACAATGGACACTATTGATTCCTTCTCCTTTCGTAGTTATCTTTTTTAGGGGGAGAAAGTTAGATGGTGACATATATTGTTGTCATTTCCTTGTTGACAATTATTATCTTTTGGTTTAATCAGTGTGATGGTGACAATGTTCAAACAACTTCATGAGTGTTGTTGTATGACATTTGAGCTAAGTTTGTCATACTTGAAATGCCTCATTGATGTTTTCCGGTTGATGGTGTTTCTTGTCTTTGAAGCCTTTGTCCTTGTTATTTACCAACACCTAGTTTCTTTGAAGCATTTTTTGGAGAAGTTGACAATGTTTTCCACCCTTGTGCCTTTGCAACAATCCTACTTCAGAGATTGACTGACCTCATTGAGGTTTCATGACTCTTATCTTCAAAGTTTTGGTACTTCAACATTTACTACTTCTTGATTGGAGCAAGCCTATTTTATTTCCATTCAGTGGATCGTTATGGGCTCTACAATTTCAGCTCCATGATAATTTGAGGTTGTCATCTTTCTCTCTTTTGGGGGGGAGGTTTTTCCCATGGGTTGTTCTCTCTTTCTCCGCTTATGAGAGTTTGTACATGGGTACCTAATCAGGCCTTGTTGTCAAGACCCATGATTTTTTTGTATTTCTTCTTTAGTTACTTCCTATGTTTCGCTTAAGGGGGGGTGTTGGAGTTGTCTTTTCTAGTGCTTCATTTCCCTATGAGCTAAGCATGGTGAGTTGTAAGCTCACATAGGGACTTGCATGTACCCAATTTTCTTAGTTATCCTTACTCAACACTAGGGATCCTCCATTTCTATATAATGGAGGCTTTCTATGTACTTTCTATGGAGGCTTTTTAAGTTTGTGAGTATTTCAATACTCTTACAAGATTTTTTTTCTTAGTATCTTTCTTTATGTTTTTTAGGTTGAGCTCCGGATGCAACTTTCCACACTTATCCTATGTATGATATTCGATGTTATAGTGGTTGCAGTGGTTGTTGGGATCTTTGAATTAGTGTCTTATGGTTGTTGTCTTCTTGTCCTTTTCCCCATTCTACTTATTCTTCCCATTATTAGAATATTTTTGGTGCTCTTTTTTCTTTGACCCAATTGCTTGTCCTTTTTTCTAGTTTATGTTATCAAGGTATTGTGCCTGTACGTAAGCCTCATCCATCGATATGGGCTTGAACAAAATCACTTGCTTCCACAAATGACTATGTAGACCCCAAAAGTACTTGAGGAGTACATTTGGTTTCTTTGGGGAGATTCCCAACATTATGGCCATCTTTCAAAATTATATGGTGTATTACTATACACTCTACCATTTCTTCAGCCCAAAGTGATGCCATTAGATCCACTGGTCCTATACATGCCTAATAGGGTAAAATTGTGCCTTTATGAGGGTTTTGAAATCCCCCTCTTTAGTGACTAGAGGATCTCCCTCCAACCTAAAGGTGCTCGTGTGTCTTTCCCACTAGGTTAGGGCATGAACCTATAATTTTAGTCGAGCAAATTAAATATCATGTTCTTCCTCTATATGATGTGTTAGGAAAAATACTGAGAGGGGGAGGGGGGGTGAATCAATATTTTTTAACTCAATTTAAATTTTCTGCTATTTGTGCAGCCAATGTATGCATAAAACTTTAGGGAAAGAAAATAATGTATATCCAGTTAACCAATTCTTCATAAGTTCCATAAGATATTCATCTTTAACTAGTGCATTATTAATTTCATCAGACATATGGTATGCATTAAAGAGAAAAATAAACCATCACACATAATTAACACAACAACACATGAGAACACCAAGAATTTTTAGGTGGAAACCTAATGTGGGAGAAAACCACAACTGTCATAATCTCCGTCTTCTTTCTTATTATATAAATAAAATATTCTTACAATCTTGTACTAGTGTAGACTCTTTTCAACACATAGGCACCCACCTGCAAGAGGTTACATCCTCCACTCCTTCTCCAACACCCACTGGAAGGGATCTCCAACCCCTTGATCTCGTTTATGACTCCTATTGGAAGGAAGCATCTAGCCTTGAACAAATTTACCAGCTACCGCTGGAAGGAAGCTCCAACTCCCTCACTGAAGGATCCAACCCTCAACACCCCTTTTGTGGACCATGTTTGATAATATTTCATACTGGATCCACCTGACTCAAAACATAAAAAACTATAGGCCACTTTTCATCATATTTTCAAACTGGACCCACACCTAACATTAAACTTTAATCACAGAATCAATTGAATCATTGTATATCATTAACAAACCAATCACTGAATTGAATCTCAATTAACCATTGTAACTAGATCAAACCAATCCATAACAGATATAAACCATCATAACCAGATCATACCAACCACTCATAAATAATCCATACATTGTTAACCATTACAGAAACAAAGTGTCGTCACTGCAAACCTTGATCAAATATAATTCAGAATGTATACGATACTACTCTGAAGTAGACCCACGTAAGTATATGCTTCCTCTGCATAACACTTGTGTACAGGTCTCAGAATACTTGAACATTAAATTACTGGATCATTGTAGCATCGTATCAACCACTGAACCATACATAGATGACTGAGCCGATCACAGATCACCGAACCAATCACAAATCACTGAACCACTTAGAGATTAGTGTAGCATCATTACTAACCAATATTCTAATCATGAACAACTAACCCAATCAAAACTATCAGGCAAAGATTAGCATGATCAAGAATTCATCGACAAACATCAACAAACAAAACATAACTCAATAAATGTCATCATCAAGCCACACTGCAAAGCCCTATAACATATAAATGACATCCATGAAGCATATCAATGTATGTACGTGACTACTATGCATAACACTTGTGTACAAATCTCAACATACTAAAGAACACATTTTCGAATATATATATGACCCTACAAAGATAGATCCGCGTATGTACATAAATATGCAAAGACAAACCTGCATACATATTTGAAAACTTTCACTGCAAACATAACTTCACTCTTCGCAACATTTAATGTGAAAACTATAAACTTCTGAATAATTCATTTAGATCACAACATCATTATAACTACAAATCTATCATTGTTAGTTACTTTGACATTTTCAATAAGTAAATCAATCAAGCATATATGTCAACATACTTCAGATATTTGAGATCTAAGTCTTCTCCTTACTCCCTAGTGCACACCTGTTCCAGATCAGATCACACATGAATAAACCATTACTTGCACACATAACACCTTGATCTCCATCTCCTTATATAGTTTTAGCCTTAGCCAATACCTTAGGTAAATCCCTTGGTAATGTCATTAGTATTCTTTGATGGGATCAAATAACTGTTTCCGCTCCAATTACTATGGGCCAATACCATGGTAATGACCCCTGGTATCTAGAATTCCACAGTTCAGATTTTGTATGTGACTTTTACTCATAAGACTTGCATATGTATGAGACCATTTTTCATAGGAACCACGTATACTTTCTTGAACTTTTAATTTTGTCATCCAACTGTCACCGAACTGTCATTCCTCTCCCCATTTCCTTTGTAATATTTGTACCAAACTGCATGAGATCATATTATCACAATGTTGACATCAAGTACATATTTATCTATCAGGTTTCCATTAAGGAGACCACATTAGCCATAATTCCAACAATCTCCACCTTTGGACTTGATGGCAACCACTTTGATGTTTGGACACCACCTGCAAATACTCTTGCAAACACCAAGTTTTATCTCAAATACACCAAGATTTTCTCCAAGCATTGTTCTCCAAAAACCAAGCTTCTCTCCCTCTTTAACATCAAGGGAAAATCGTTGAACCATGATGAATGAAGTACTTGCCTTGTAGTGCTCAACGTTGTAAGTTTGATTCGTTGATAGGAATCCTAAAATCTACATAGTGACAATGCTCCCCTTGAGCATATACTAAACCTTTTTAAGATATTCAATAGAGTACAATACTTTACGGATGAACCAAAAAATGACCTTTCCTATCACCAATGACTCATGATTACATCAAACATTCAACATATTGGGTGATCCAGGTTCGAGTGTGAAGAAGGACCCTTCCAAGACCTTTTACTTTCGTGATGTGTTAAATTGTATTTAAAAGAACATTAATGAATACATCTGCATGCTGTAAAGAAGAGGAACATAACAATCATCAGCACATGAAAACAAAAGCCTTTGATAACGGAGTTTGTCTAGGAGGGACTACGTCTCCGGGCCCCATCAAGATGGTGTAGGCTGCTGCATTATGTATTGTCAATAAAGGTGATGTACACAAGAGATGATGTCTTGATCATACAAGGAAGAATGCCTTCACGTAGGAGTGGCTCTAAGAGATATCCCACAACTTGGAACTCTCAATCAAACTCCTATTAGTATGACACAAAAACATGCATGGTGCGCATCTTGCCAACACGACACAAGAGGGATTTCAAAGCAAAACACATCCATGACGACAACAAGAGTATCCCAGCAACATACAACACGGTATCTCAAAGCATAACATAAAGAGTTATGACAACAAGTACATCATATAGAAGATTCCGCATCAAATCAGCAAGGAATCATGACAACATGGAATAAACAATGTCCTGCATCAATATCAATCATGGATATGTACAACATAATGCAGAAAGAAGAAGTACATGAACACATCATATACCTCACAACCAAGGGCCATCTAAAGAAGTGGATGTCTCACTGCTGAAGCCGCTTAGACCATCGATCTCAAGGCGACGATCTTATGAAGATGGCTACCTCGCACAAGAATGTGGACATCTGAAACATATTTTTCAACGTGTTGAAGCTTGCTGACACGTTGATTCTCATAGCACCGATCAAGAAGAATTGATCAACGAAGAATCAATCAAAGAAGATTCGATCAAGGAAGAAGAATCGATCTCAAAGAGAATAATTGCTCTAGAGTTTTGGCTCTGTAGCTCGCTGGCTATCTGGCACTGTAGCACTCTGGCTTATGTCACTGCAGCTCTACTATCTGTCAGCATTTCAAGCACCCTCTGGCTTCCATGCTTCTCTGTAGCTCTGTGGCTCTGTGGATTTGAAGTGTTGCTCTGGTTTCATGTTTCTCTGCGTACTCAGGCTCTCGGGCCTCTCTCCATGCAGCCTCTCCACACAACCTTTTGGGCTCTCTGTTACACCACTCTCGCCCTCTATTATGTAGCCTTTCGCTACTTTCGACTCTCTGCATCCATGCTCTCGGCACTATAGCACATGCTTTCGGGCTCTCGGGCACTCTCTAGGATGCAGGCTCTCTCCCTTCTCCACCTCGACTCTCTGTCATCCATAGTGTTTTATAACACGTTTGGGACAAGGCTGCTTCGAAATTAGAGGTTCGTTGCTTAAGAATAGAAGCCGCTTGTATAGAAAAATCGACGGGCGCAACAACCTTTAAAAAAATAGCCTTTTTATCGTTTTAAAGCGATAATACAAAAACCCGAAAAACACTGGAAAACATTGAAAAATATGAAAGTTCGGATTTCAAATTTTATAAAATCAAGCTTATAATGCCCATCGAGTCCACGCCTAATCACTTACTGTTATCACTTCTGCCAATAGCCCTACATATTGAGGGGTCCGCCAACGCCAATCGCCGATATCGGCGATTGCTAATTGCATTTGCTACACCCAGGGATCCTGGTCCTCGACCTTTGGCATCCCCGATCACCGATGCCAATCGTTCCATCACCGATTTGCAAGCACCGACATCGTTGATCGATACCTATATAGCACTGATATTGGCCATCGCCCTGCCTCCAATTGTGATTTGCCTTAGAAAGGCTTAAAACCCATTTTTATGAGAAAACCTCCTTTTTTCAAAGGAACCAAGGCAACTCTTTTCGCGATAACTTCATCATTCGGACTCGGATTGACGAACCGTTTACACCTCCATGATTAGGAAGACGAGATCTACACTGTGGTCTTGTGTCAACATTATTCTGAACACTTTGATTTTCAAGCATTTCCATGCCATGGTGTCTGAAGATCCACCTGGATCAATCCTCCCCACTGAGGAGCTTTTGGTCCTCCAAAAGCATGGAAAAATAATCTGCATCTTTATTTGTACCTTGTCCGCATCACAAATGTCCTGAAAAGGTCTCGCTTCCATCTCATTCACCTTTGTTCTTCGGATCCTTAAGCGACGAGCCGACACGTGTTACTTCTGCAACCTGTAGTGTTTCGCAAATTACATGCTTTGAATGAAATGACCCCTAATGACCCAAACGTCCCATACTTGCCACAAGTTTATAACTCATACTCGGTGGTCAAGTTTACAACAAGATGGATGTAATACTCCAGTTATGACAACAAGGCCAACCTATCATCATTGCTTGAAAAAGTGATGGAAAACACATCATCACTGCAACACATGACTTACATACATAAGGCCAGACACTATTGTTTCGACAAGTGGTGGAAACATAACATCACTTTCAAATTTTTAACATGCAACTCAAAATACGTCTCAAAACATGACCAGACATCATTGTTGCTGACTACGTGATGGAAACACATCATCACGTTTACATTTTAAAATGCAACAAGTGATTTACAAAAGATTGACCATGAAACGACAACATGTCTAGAAACCATTTTTCACTTATCAAGGTGAATGGGCCACCTCCTTGAGGTGGTTTTTCTTGTCGAACAACTACTCTTCCTGGTTCACGCACTGATGCTTTGTCTTTAAGGCGCTGCTCTGGATGGAGCCTCCAACAAGTGGCTCTTTGATGGCCATTTCTGTCACAATGACTGCAGTAGGTTTTCTTCCTCCATATCTGAATAACCTATTTATTTGCATGCTATTGAGAGGGTCTTTCACGCCTCATGAGTGCTACCATTATTTTCCAACACTTGAAAAAGGTATGGTTAGGTAAACCACAAAAGTACATGTTTTTCGATGCCTTTATCTTCGTTCATTATTAACAACATAATCATAATCAAAATGAACATTCGAAGATCGAAAGTGATTATACCTTCCTTTGCTATCTTTGATGTCAGTATGGCGATGAGAGCTTGCCTAAGCTCTCTCCCTGCGATGGAAACTGCCATGGGGTTATGGGGATATTTTCCCATCATTCTGTTTCCTCGACGATGTCTTGAACAACTTTGACACCTTTGAGCTCTCTCCTTTGGTGTATCTCGAGCCTGAAAATAGATGCTCATGCACAACCTCTAAAGGTTGAGTGATGCCTTGGTTATTAACACCAAGTTCTTTCTCCTCGTGCTGCGTCTTTGTAAGGAGCCTCATGTTTGTCCCTGTTGTCATGTGGAAAGAGTTATTTTGCCGGACAAACCTAACCTCCCTAGGAGTCTAAGACTCTCTAGTGACAAATAAACCAAACAAGAGCAATCCTTCTCTAAACACACGTTATTCTATGAGAGATCAAGTGTTTTCCGATCTTACCTTAGGTCCAACGCTTGTTGTAGCAGTCCAGCCTTGCTGATCCAGATGAGCTCCTCCTTCACTTTAAGACCTGCATACACTAACAAAGCAAACGATTACCTAACACCTGAATAATTCATAAAACAAAGCATATTCATCACATAGACCAAGGAGTACATGAAATAATTCATTAACAACAAATCATTGAGAAGAATGGACTTATTTGTATTAAGGAAACAAAAAAGGAAACATTACAACCTGAGCCTTGGTGTTGTGCAAGCTCCTCCCAGGGTCCAACAAGAGATTTCCTCTACTTTGACAAGCTCACCCACTCCCAATATGGCAACAAGGAAGGATAGTGATCTCTCCTCACAAGTCAACAATGGAAGTCCTAATTCCAGCAGCATTTACCCTTTAGAATGGTCAGCTTTCAACCTCCCCTCCTCTGGCCCAATGCCTGTATTTATAGTATTCTAGAGGAGGTTATTCAGTTCCAACATCAATGGGATACTCCCTCTTTTGTATGGGGTAGCTCCTCTCTTGATGGGATAAGCTCCTCTATCATAGGGGTGCATGAACCATCTGGAGGCGCTCAATACACGTCAAAACATCTTCTAGAAGGCTCTAGAAGTGACCACAAGTAACTTTTTAAAGATGAAACTTGCGCCTTTTGAACTTTACAGGGGTA
>APFE031179963.1:121626-157322 GCA_000404065.3 Pinus taeda
AACAAGAGTATCCCAACAACATACAACAAGGTATCTCAAAGCATAACATAAAGAGTTATGACAACAAGTACATCATATAGAAGATTTCGCATCAAATCAACAAGGAATCATGACAACATGGAATAAACAAGATCCTGCATCAATATCAATCATGGATCTATACAACCTAATGCAGAAATAAGAAGTACATGAACACATCATATAACTCACAACCAAGGGCCATCTGATGAAGTGGATATCTCATTGCTGAAGGCGCTTAGACCATCGATCTCAAGGCGACGATCGTATGAAGATGGCTAATTTGCACAAGAATGTGGACATCTAAAACATAGTTTTCAACGTGCTGAAGCTTGCTGATACGTTGATTCTCATAGCACCAATCAAGAAGAATCGATCAAAGAAGAATCAATCAAAGAAGATTCGATCAAGGAAGAAGAATCGATCTCAAAGAGAATAACTGCTCTGGACTCTTAGCTCTCTAGCTCGTCGGCTATCTGGCTCTGTAGCGCTCTGGCTTATATCAGTGTAGCTCTACGATCTGTCAGCATTTCAAGTGCCCTCTAGCTTCCATGCTTCTCTGTAGCTCTATGGATTTGAAGCACTGCTCTGGCTTCATGTTTCTCTGCGTATTCAGGCTCTCGGGCCTCTCTGCACGCAACCTTTTGGGCTCCATGTTACACTGCTCTCGCCCTCTATTACAGTCTTTTACCGCTCTTGGCTCTCTGCATCCATGCTCTCGACACTCTAGCATAGGCTTTCGGGCTCTCAGGCACTCTCTGGCATGTAGGCTCTCTCCCTTCTCCACCTCGGCTCTTTGTCACCCATCGTGTTTTATAACACATTTGGGACAAGGCTGCTTCAAAATCGGAGGTTTGTTGCTTAAGAATAGAAGACGTTTGTATAGAACAATCGGCGGGACCAACAACCTTTAAAAAAATAGCCTTTTTTTTTATCGTTTTAAAGCGATAATACAAAAACCTAAAAGACACAAGAAAACATTGAAAAATCCGAAAGTTCAAATTTCAAATTTTATAAAATCAGGCTTATAATTCCCATCGGGTCTGCCCCTAATCGCTTATCGCTATCGCTTCTGCCAATAGCCCTGCATATCGAGGGATTCGCCGACGCCGATCTCTGATCGTTCCGATCACCGATATCAATAATCGCTAATCGCATTCGCTGCACCCAGGGGTCCTAGTTCTTGACCTTTGGCATCCCCGATCGCTGATGCCGATCATTCCATTGCTGATTTGCAGTCACCGACATCACTGATCACTGCCTGTATAGCGTCGATATCAGCCATCACCCTGCCTTTGATTGCAATTTGCCTTATAAATGCTTAGAACCCATTTTTATGAGAAAAACCTCCTTTTTTCAAAGGAACCAAGGCAACTCTTTTCGTAATAACTTCATCATCTAGACTCGGATTGACGAACCATTCACACCTCCACGATTAGGAAGACGAGATCTAAGCTCTGGTCCTATGTCAACATCATTCTGAACACTTTGATTTTCGAGCGTTTCCATGCGATGGTGTCTGAAGATCCACCTGGATCATTGGGTTTATGTATTGGACCCAAATTTTACATCAATGTTCCAACATAATGGGATTACATATATGCCATGATCTCAATATCTCATACACGACTAAATAATACAATCGTTGCAACATGGATATTTTCATAGTTGTTACATCAAAAGACATATAAGACACTTATAACCAAAAACATGGACCTCAACCATGAGGTAGAAAAACCATGATAGTCATCAACAACCAACATGCTCCAAATGTGCATTTGTGACATAATTGTCTGATAGAAGCAACCAAAAAAACATCACGAACATCCTCAATATGTAAGATAATAAAATGTAGCATCCATCTTTCTAATATCATCAACACGTGACCAAATGTGCAATGCTTCCAATCATCATCAAGAAAATATAATATAAGCATAATATAATGCAATAAAGCTCTGTCAACAACTCATCCCTTTGACCTCATATAATCAAGGTCAATATTCTCTCTCCTTATATAGGAGGGTCCACAATCCTCAAGTATTAATGGCATATCAATCTCTTGCATCATAACACCATAAGCAACATATATATATTGTTTCCATGCTTCAACGACATACGTGAGAAACAAGAGTACCTCCAGCATCACAAGACATAGAACTGATCAACAACATCATTAACCAACATAAAAAATGGCCATAACATACATATCCTTTTTATCAAGTGTATAAGGTAGGATTAACACACTATTGACAACTTCACTAAGTGCAACTCACACAACATATAGGCATCATCCATGACTTCACCTCATGCAATCTATGCCTCATTAATAAATCATGACATAATAGTAGCATATATATCTTCAGTAGTAACACCAACAATAATCATACATTAGCAATGATATATACTCATCATCATCATGCAACAAGGAATGATTAAGAAACCATAATGCCAACAATGAACAACATAGCAGATGCTCCCCCTGAACCTGTGCCAACTCTTCACTGTCAAATTTGATCATATCTATCTCATCAATCAACAAATCCTCAAAGAACCACAACAACAATAACATTTTGAAATAATCCATGAATCATCATGAACCAACATCATTCCTAAGAATCATATGAGAATTATTAACAGTTTGGAGTAAACCAATTTTAGTGCCAGAATGCCAATAACCAACTGATAAAAACATATGAGAGTCTCCCCCTGAATCTATGCCACTTTTTATTCATCACCGAGAAATATACGCGATTGTTTAGATAAAAAACCACATATACACGCGACTGTTTAGATAAAACACCACATACACACACGACTGTCTTTCATAAGGTCCATGTACATAATATAAAATGTTGATTTTTCATAACTACAACTCCCCTTAAACGTGACATGTCTGTTGTTGTTGACCGTTACTTCATCAGATACACTGTCATTAATATAATCATCACCAAAATATCAAAACATCATAGGGATTCATCATCTAGATACACATGCATAGCTCCCATTAAGATCATACATAACTGATCCTATGGACCTAATAATCATCACCTTCTCTTTATGGGGTTATGTACCACATATTTACTTCTACAGTCACTGTTAGAAGTATGCTTTAAGAGAAATGGACTATAGCATGGACAATCTTCCCTACGTTTCTGATTGATGTTCCTTTCGCCTCCAAATCTGCTTGCAATTTCCAATTATGTGCTCAAACTTGTGGAACTTATCCAATATTTTGCTTCCATTGCAAATGATTGACTTGCAATCAATGACCTTATGTCCAAATGAGTTACAAGAAAAACAATATCCATGAAACCATCCTTCATGCCTAGGGACTGATCTTCACTTTGAACTAGGAGATTTCCTTTCAAATGTGTGACTTAATTCAATTTTCTTTTGAAGAATTTCATGCTGAATGTTCTTGTAATTACATTGTGAATCTGAAGCCACGTGGTTGTATCCAATGGCTATCTTGATTACAGGGGAATGTTGTTCATTGATAATCTTCTCTAGTGATTTAGACGCCTTTACCCATTTGTTGATTTTCTCATGATCTTTCCTTGAAGTTACAACTTCTCATTCTAATCTTTCACAATGATTTTCCTTTTCTTGAAGTTGTTTTGCTAAGACCTCTATTCTTCTATTGGTTGCTTCGAATTGCATCCTTAACATGCTTATTTCCTTGATCATACTAATTTCTTTTATTTCCAATTCTTTGTTAGCATTCCCGAGTCTATCAATTTCATTTAATGTTTCCATTAAGTCACCTTCTTCACAAATATCTGATCCACTAATTGATTGACATTCAAGAGCCATAAGTACTTGATAACAACTATTAGAATCTAAATCTAAATTTTCTTGATCATCAAATGTGCTTTGACTATCTTCATTAGAATAAAAGCTTTTCTTGGTAGAAAACGTCTTTTTGGCATTTTTCTTGTCAACATCTTTCACATTCTCTTTCTTATCATGATTTTATTTATATGGAAATTTGGATGCATAGTGACCTGCTCTTCCACAAGAAAAACATTTAAAGGGAAGCTTACCTTTGAATTTACAAGTTCCCACTTGCAACTTTCTCATGAAATTTGCTTCTTTCTCATCTAAAATGTTGCTTGTATCTTTAGGCTTTTCCTTTTCTTTCCCTTTATATGTGGCTTTGAAGGCTCTTCTCTCATACTTGATGAACACCATTTTCTCATTTCAAAACTTTCGAGGATCCCATGGAGCTTTTCAAGAGTAAGGTTCTTCAAATCCTACATTTCTTGAATGACGGAGAATTTGGAATTGAACTTTGGAGTTAGTGATCTCAAAATATTTAAAAAAACAATAGCATCCTTTATTTCATCACCAAGTCTAAGGAAAAATCTTGCAATAATTTCATCGTCATGCATTCTAAGAATCTCATATTAAATTGTAAACATTTAAAGTCTAGCGTTGTCTATGTGTCACCTTCATAGCCTTGAATAAGCTTATCCCATATTTCCTTTATGGTGTTCAGCTGCATGACTTTCACGAATTTAGACTCAACCATACTTCCCAAGATAGCATTTACAACTTTTGCATTGGTCTCATATTATTTCTTCCCTGCATTATCTGTGGGAATGGAGCTTGGATATTGATATCCACCTTCAACAATCGCCCATACATCAATTCCTAGTGCCTGTAAATATGCTCTCATTCTGAATTTCCAAAATACAAAGTTAGTTCCATTAAACAAAGGTGGTCTGACAAAATATACTCCTTCTCGACTGCTCTTCTTGATGGATCTCCCTTTACGTGAACAAACTTCTTCTGAGGGACCTCCTCTGATACCAATTGTTAGGAAAAATATTGGGTGGGGGGTGAATTAATATTTCTAACTCACTTTAACTTTTCATTTTCTTATTCTGAATTATGTATGATACTATTCTTTATGCAACCAACATATGCATGCGACTTCAGTGAAAGAAAACAATGTATATCCCATTAACCAATTCTTCATAAGTTCCATCATAGCTTTATCTTTAAACAATGCATTATTAATTTCATCAGAAATATAGTATGAATTAAAGAGAAGAATAAACCATCACACATAACAAACAAAACAACACATGAGAACATCGAGAATTTTTAGGTGGAAACTGAATGTGGGAGAAACCACCGCTGTTGTCGTCTCTGTCTTCTTTCTTATTATATAAAGAAAATATTCTCACAATCTTGTACTGGCGCAGACTCTTACTAGCACACAGACACCCACCTATAGGAGGCTACATCCTCCACTCATTCTCCAGCACCCACTGGAAGGGGGATCCAACCCACTGATCTCCTTTATGGCTTCTACCAGAAGGGAGCAGCTACTGCCTGAAAAAATTTACTAGCTACCACTAGAAGGAATATTTGACTCCCCCATTGAAGGCTCCAAACCTCAGCACCTCTTTTGTGGACCACATTTCATAATATTTCATATTAGATCCACCTAACTCAAAACATCAAAACCTGTAGGCAACTTTCCTTAATATTTTCAAACTAGACCCACACCCAACATTGAAATTTAATCACAGAACCAACTGGATCACTATATCATTAGCAAACCAATCACTGTATTGAATGTCAATCAACCATTGTAACTAGATCAAACCAATCCATAACAGATATTAAACCATCATAATCAGATCATACCAACCATTCATAAATAATCCACACACTGTTAACCATCTCAGAAACAAATTGTTGTCATTGCAAACCTTGATTAGATATACATCAGAATGAATATGCTATTGCTCTGAAGTAGACCTGCTTATGTACTCGCTTCCTCTGCATTACACATGCATACAAATCTCAGAATACTTAAACTTTAAATTCCTGGATCATTATAACACTGTATCAACCACTGAATCATACACATATCATTGATCCAATCACAAATCACTGAACCAATCACAAATCACTAAACCAATAACAAATTACTGTAACATCATTACTAACCAATATTCCAATCATGAACAACCAACCCAATCAACATTGTCAAACAGAGATCAACATGATCAAGACTTCATTGACAGACAACAACAAATAGAACATAACTCATCATATTTCATCATTAAGCCACACTTCAAAACCCTAGAGCATATACACGACATCCATGAAGCATATCAGTGTATGTGCACGACTACCGTGCATAACACCTGTGTACAGATCTCAACATATTGAATAGCATACCTCAGAATATATACGTGACCGTACAAAGACAAATCTACATATGTATGTGACTATATAAAGACAAACTTACATATAGATCTGAAAACTTTTGCTACAAACATAACTTCACTCTCTTCAACCTTTATTGTCAAAACTACAGGCTTCTGAATAATTCATTTAGATCACAACATCATTATAACCACAAATATATCGTTGTTAGTTAATTAGACATTTGCAATACGTTAATCAATAAAGCATATCAACATACCTCAAATCTTTCAGACCTGAGTCTTCTCCTTACTCCCATGTGCACATCAATTCCAGATTAGATCACACATGAATAACCCATTACTTGCACACATAACACCTTGATTTCCATTTCCTTATATAGTTTTAGCCTTAATTAATACCTTAGTTGAATCCCTTGGTAATGTCGTTAGTATTCTTTGATGGGCTCAAATAATTGTTGTTGCTCCAATTACTATGGGCCAATACCATTGTAATGATCCCTGGTATCCAGAATTCCATGGTTCAAATTCTATACACAACTTTTACTCACAGGACTTGCGTATGTACGTGACCCTTCTTCATAGGAACCACATATACTTTCACTTTTGCTCTTTTCATCCAACTGTCACTGAACTTTGATTACATTGTCCATGCCCTTTTTAGTATATGTACCAAACTGCATGAGATCATATTATCACAATGTTGACATCAAGTACATATTTATCAATGAGTTTTCCATCAAGGAAAACACATTAGCCATATTGCCAACATGATGAATACTAAAATAAACTTCTAATTGATGCAACTAGTGATTTAACTTTAGAGCATCAATCTCACCTTAATACGGTTTGATGTCAACCTTTGCTTCCATTTTGAATAGGGATTATGAATTGTTCAAGACACTCAAATTGGGTTAACCCTTTTTGAGTTCTTTCTTAGATTCCCTATATGGTTCTTCCAAATTTTCTGATTTCTCATATGTTGCAACCTCCACACTAGAACCTCCATATTTTTTGAATAACCTCAGCCTATTAGTTAGAGATGTCATGAGGAGACTCACATTATGATTTATATCAATAACTTGTTCTTTTAGTTAGGCAAACCTCTCCTTTGCAGGATCTTGAGGGTTGTTGACAAATTCATTGGCTATGGCTGGGGTTTTTTGAATTTTGGATTAGTCAATCTAGATCCCCTACAAATCCCCACAATATACCCAAAGAAATCTGCTTTGATACCGACATGATCCATAAACTGCCATGGATATTCCACTAAACTGTTTGTCACAACATATTTGATAAAATTATACTTAAAAATTTGAAATCTATACTATCACGATTACTTTTTCCTTATACTTCTTGATTTATTAAGATATTGTTTTATATGTGCAATATGTAAAGTGTGGAAAATTGAGAACATGAAAAAATACAGTCACTCACAACCATACAAACACAAGTATGGAAAATTTTAGGGGAAAATATTCGCAATTGGACTAATTTTCCATGCTTTTTCCCCAAAAAGATTCACTAATTTCATTTTTTTTTTCTTTCTAAAAATGATTCGTTCAAATTTTATAGGATAAATTTATTTTACCTTAAACATCACCAAATTTTTATAAAAAACTATATAAAATTGTTAGAAATCTTAATATTTTAATAAAAATATCACTAAACATTTTTTAGTGTGCATATTAGGGACTAGTAAAATTTGCCAAGGTTTCTAAATTTTAAGATAAATTTCCATCCTGAAAATTTTCCCTGAACATAAGATATACCTTAGGAAACCCTTTCGAGAGAAAACCAAATTGGAAGGTGAGATTGATCTGCTTTGTCTTTCTTTGAATGAAAATGGATGCAAGCACAAAGAAGTAATACTTGTGACCCATGGGTTGTTACAATGTACAAACCCTCTCTATTTTCTCTCTCCCTATCCACTCTCAGCTACTCTATTCATCTATGGAGCAAAATGCACTTGAATAGAATGGATCCCCTTTTCCTACTAGTGGTTTGGTTATAACACAACTAGATAGCCTACTAGTGGTTAGATTTGAATTGTTCAACTATTAACTAGAGTTAAAATATGAACTCTTCTAGAGAATTCTTCATCAAGATCACATGGCTAACCATTTTTTCATGAATAATGGGGATTGACAATGCATCATCTCAAATTATGGTGGTCAAATTCAATAGACCAACTTCTAGGAGGCATAATTTTCTCATACGAGCTTCAATTGAGGTGATTCTTGCACTATTGGGAAGGTATTGGCATGTAGATTATGAAATCTTGGTCCATAGTAAGGCCAACACCACAACAATTGTTTACTTAAGGACTAAAAATGGCTCCTAAACTTTATAACCTAAAAATTTTGATACTGGGGTCATCAGTAAAAATGTTTTGGTGCATTGATTCTTCTACTTCTTCCACTCTTAAAGCAACAAGATGCATGCCAAATAAGATAATGATCCATTCTGGATCAAAGACCTATTAAGGTGAAAGGATAAAAAGTCAATAAGAGCACTTTCAACGAGTAGGAAAAGACTAACCAAACTTTTTATAGGAGGGTGAAAGGTTCAACAAGGGCTCCAAAACATGTGAGAAGTTGGTCTTTTCTCAAACATGCATCTTTTTCCATGCATAAGTTGATGTAGAAGTAACAAATAAATGCTTCCAAATAAAACTTGTCATGAAGAGATGGTTGCTAGGATAAATTAGCCATAAAAAAGAATTGGATGGTGTTGTAGTGGCTACAACCACCTTCCAAAATTTTAGCCTACATCCAATTCCCGAGCCTCCCTTGAGAGTTTCACTTGATGATTACACACACTCGGGTTCACCCTGTGAGCTCGTGTGAGTCTTTGCACCCACCTTGCTTGATCATTTCACCCAAGTATTTTCATGTTGATGTCAATATCATGCTTGCAACCATGTTCTGGTCATGCTCAAGGTCTTCGCTTCGTGTGTACATGTTGTGTTCGCTATGAAAACATCCATTGCACTCACACACAAAGTCATATTCATTGTCACGCAAGTGTTGTCGCGATTGACCAATGATCAATCAGAACTGTCACGCTTGTCGCTCACACCGTTGGTCAGTCATGTTGAGCATGTGTGTCTGGATGGTCTGAGTCATCTCGTCGTCGAGTCATGTAAGTGTGTGTTTGCAGGATCACATATGCATCTTTCACTTGTTCACACACTTAGTCATTTCGCCGAAGTTTTGACGACTCGACTCCCCACCATCGAATGTCACACATAACAGCGCAAAAGCACCAAGCAAGTCATTTAAAGCTGCGCTGCCACAAGAAAATCAATCAACCTTCATGCTGGTCAACCAGAGAGTTTGACTCGAAAGCCACCCTGGGACTGACTCCCCTAAAAAATTACACAGAGACCGCAGACCTTGCCCGCTCCACTGACTAATAAAATTGTGCAGATAGGCCGGACAGACACCAAGTGCCCATCCTTGTCTCCCTCAGAAAATTGCGTAGCTTTCCTAGCCAGCCCTCCCGACCATCGACCAACTACTCACTAAGAAAATTGCGCAATTTTCATGAGCAAGTCCTCTGCTACCCAGCAGTCCGCTCAGCTCAAAAAATGTGTAGAGGTGATCAGTAGGCTAGTCTCCCAGCATCAACGTAGTTTTCCCGCCAGCATCTCCCGACAACCGACTGACAGTTTCCCTCAGGGATTGCACAGTTTTGGCTGCTAAGCTCCACCAGCTGATTGCTAGTTTGCCCAAGGAATTGCTCACTTTTTGCTGCTAGATCCCTCCAGGAATTGAGCAGTTTTGGATGCCAAGCTCCCATTGCCTACTCATTCCGGAAATTGTGCAGATTTTTCTTGCCCAACCTTCCCTTAGCCCAGATTGTTGCTCCCAAAAACTGTGCAGTTTTATCCTCTAGCTGAGCCATACCCCGAGAGCAGTCACTGCCAATCCGGATTGCCCATCTTCATCATAGAGTGACTCTTGCGTGATTGTCATCAGCAGTGCCCGAAGCCTCCATCCCACCTCGTAAACTTGTTACCTCTCCTGGTCACTTGCATCTAAAATGATCATGCATCATGGTAGACTAAGAGGTTTTTGGATTTGATGTCGTCTCGTCATGAGTGACTACAGATATAGGTACAAAAACAAACATGGCATCACAATGGATGGGATGAATGAAGGGAGCACATGTAGAAGGACAGGTTCACTAGCAGACGAAAAGATGACGCAAGCAAATAGATATGCTCACGAATAGATGATCATGCAAAGATGTGTTCGCGGATGGATGTAAGAGCAAACATGAAATATATGCTTACAGATGGATGACAAAACATGCAATATTTGTTCACAGATGAATAGATGAATGAATATACACCTTTTGCGAACAGACAAACCTGTCAAGCTTACCAACATACAAGCAAGGAGCAATGTGTGAATGAAACTTCCAGAGAACCAACAACCATTGAAGACTCCACACACTTTGCCATGCGGAGGTGAAGCTGGGACACACCATGAGGACATCCATCACCCAGAAGCACTACAGCTTGACATGCACACCAACAACAGCATGAATGTACCAGCATTGTCATGTCAAGTCATGTGGGCCATACTGTCAATTAATGTAATGTAACGTGGAAGTCCAAGAGACCCACTTATTGTATGAAGAGTCATGTAAAGTCAAAAAGTCATGGAAGTAAAATAGTCATGAGGGTAATCGAACAACCACAAGGGTCAGTTTCACCCTTGGCTATAAATACCTCCTCATTTGTACATGCAAAGGAATTTTCACCTCATCTCCTCCCACATAGCGTTGAGAGTCTGTAATCTTTTCTTTGAGGAGTAAGTAGTGGCTCCAATGCCCCACCCACGGGCTTAGTGATGTATGGTGTAACGACGTGTCTTGGAACTTTCGCTTAATTTAGAAGCCTGCTAACAACAACACGTTTTCACACATGTATTATAATTGTTGTAAGACTAATCTTGAACACTTGTAATGCATGTTGCTTTAACCTGTGTTTAACAATTGAACTCATTCACTTGTTGTAATACATGTATATTAATAAAAATGTGTTGTATATGCTGTTAACGTTTTCTCGCTCGTGTTGGTTACCTCCCCGTACATCATAAATATATTGCACATAAAACTTGCTATAACAACCCTTGCACTCGCGCAGACTCATTCCCTGAGTGTTGTATGTGTTATCTTCCCTTGTGTGGTGCGATTGTCGCATCTGTGTGGATTGTTCTTTTGGAATATGTGCACATCCTGTTGTGTTGTGTGTCCCTAACAAATTTGGGGCTTCCTCCCAACCGAATTGGGACTCACTCCCACCCTCTCCCTCTACAGTGAAAGAACCATTGACACATGTAACACTAACAATCACCAGGCATGCGAACCTCACTTCTAAAAGACAAAGCACACCACTCTCATATGCTGATAAGCAAGAGTTGAGGAAAATATTTAAGATAATGGCAACCAGGCCATCATACCAGATGGGACTCCCACACCAAACGGTGTGAGGTCTAGTTGGGACTTCATATTGGGGTGATCCCCTGAATGTTGGCGGGTCCAACACCGTCCACATTTATGGCGCTTGAAGGATGGAAACTAGTTGTATATGGTTGAATGTCCTCTCACACTCACTCATCAACCATCTAGTCAAGGCAGTAACTCGCACTCCCTCTCACCTACGCACGACTCTGCAGTTGGTTACTTCTCACGTCCCATGATTGAACACGAAATTCCATATCACCACATTTGCTCCGTCTGTCCCATCACTCGCCAATTCGCGAAAGCAGTTGCGCTGATCCTAGGCATATAACATCTTCCATACGCATCAAGGAAGCCAAAAGCCACTCCCACAAGGGTTATTGTATCATCAGTGGAAGAAGAAGTTTTTGCCACACTTGAAGGTCTGATAGTAGCTATTGAAGACGGAGAGGAACCTACGGTCTTATGACAAGGGGAATAAGACACCCTTGTGATCTTGGGATTAAACTTTGGTATAGGATGCGAAGGGGAAGGTAGCGGAGGAGGTGGAGGTGAAAACGAACGAATAGACTTAGAGCGGAACCGTAAGATTTTGAAGAGGAGGATGAAGAAGAAGATATGGCTGACCAAAATCTGGAATGAATGACTCAGGGACCATTGGCTCTCTCGGGTGCTTTTCACAAGATGTCGAAGCAAGCGGGGAGAATGAACATCAAGTTCAACCCTGATAGCACAGTGAAGGCAGAAGACCATTTGGACAACTTCTACCTGCAACTATAGACCCTTGAGGTACGGTATGACAACGTAGCATGTAGATTGTTTCCATGTACCTTGGATGGTCGTGCAGCTGCATGGTATCACAACCTTTCATCGAGCTCCATACAGAACTGGGTGCATTCAAACGCATGTTCCTTGAAAAGTTTGCTAATGAAAAGACCCCAACCATGGTACTCAAAGAATTGGGAAGCCTGAAGATGGAGGGAAATGAAAAGGTAAAATATTTAAATTAAAGGTTTACACGCATATTGAACAAATTTGTAGCAGACACCAAACATCATGGCTTCATCATTGTCTTACTACATGTCCGCACTACTGACCAACATTTCGTAATTCGTCAAGCGAGCTGCGAAACCAACACCCTTGGAAAATTGCGAAGATGCTATTGCTGTAGAGAAATATTTGTGCACGATTGGAGTCATCAAGGATGATGAATCAACAAAGGAATCCAAATACGCGAGCAGGAAGTCCCAAGCGATGGCGAGCAAGGGTAGAGACAATGAAACAACTGATATTGAAACCATCACTCACCTCATCAAGAACTTGATTACGGAAGTGTCTGAGCTTGAACAACGGAAACCAGACACGTCTGCAAGTAGCCATCCACCCAGACAGAGGCAGGGAAGCAACTCATCAGGAAGCAACCGATTCACTCCAAAAATTGCACAGAGCTCTATGTTCCACGTCGAACAATGCGTAGATCCTAATTTCTTCTCATTCCATGAAGAACATCACCCCGGGATCTCTTTTTCAAACTGGAAGCGAGTCACAAGCTCTGTATGTAGTCATACATTCGATGCGAAAAACAATATGTAGGAGCATCCATAAGACATTGATAATGACGAAGAGGTTTCACCTGATGAAGCGTCAAGTTCTGGGCATGTGGTGAACACATATCAGTACTGGTAAGCAATGTCGAAGAAGAACACCGAGAAGCAACCCCAAAAGAAAAATGACTGATACAATCTCAAGAGTAAATGGGATCCCCTTACACTTGGAGAAGCACAAGAAAATATGAGACAGTTGATGAGGAAGGCTGATCCACTGGCCACACCAAAGCAGAAGACACAAAACAAGTTCGCGAATACAACATTGGACAAGAGTATGCCCATGAGCAGCAAACTGCAAAACACTCCGCCGGATAATGCGAACATCTGTTCTACCCCAGAAACCTTGGTGATTCTTCCACCTCTAGACTACAACATTATAGATGACATGAAGAAAACTAGAGCGAACATCCATTTGTTCAAGTTAGCTAAGATCCAGAGTCAGCGAGACATCCTACTGCACACATTGGGATAGACAAAAGTGGACAATGCAACCTCTACCGGCAAGGGAGAAAACACGCCTCCCAGATCACTTTCTACTGTGCTCAACACACTCTAGATGGATGAAGAAAACTTAGGTTTCCCTCCATTCCTGATATTATTTAAAAATTTTAACTGTAGTGTTCACAACTTCTTAGTTGATTCTGGCGCAGCAACCAACGTCATGCCACTCTCCATTATGAAAAATATCAATGCACAATGGAGCGAGACATCTGCGCAAATCATCCAGCTTGATTGGTACACATTGGTGAACTACAGGACATGATCATCTGACTACCTCATGACGGTTGAATCCACCAATGCATCAACATAGTTGTTGTGGACATACTAGAAGCATACAATCTACTACTCAACAGAGACTAGTCCAGCAAGTTGGACATATATTTTTCTACAGTCTAGTCCCACATGTGGTTTCCGTACAAGGGAAAATGCAACCAAATCCGGGTATTGTTCGAGAGGTATATGAAGCACAATTTCACTGCCCTTAACGACGAGAATGAACCGTTGGCCTTCACAAAACTCATGTTTGACAACTGCCTCCTTGAAACAACATTGGGGTGTTATCCAGCATGACCAGCTCCAACCCCACCAAAAACACAATTGGGACTCCTTCCATGCCCAACTGATGGTAATGAAACATGTACAGTGCATTGTACCAATAGTAGCAATGGTAGTAACAACATTAGTAGCAACAATACTAGCATGTCAAACAATCAGTGTACATATAAGTTGCGGACCATGTACTTTGATGAATCAAAGGCTCAGGATGGCTTAGGAGTCGAGTGTGTCTTGATCGACCCTTACAAGAGGAAGCATTTGGTTTCAAGTCACTTGGAGTTCGAGTGCACGAACAGCGTTGCTGAGTATGAAGGACTCATGTTGGGCTTGCAAAAAGCCATCAACCTCAATGTGGTTGCGCTAAAAGTGTTAGGTGATTCAAAGATAGTTGTATGATAGGTACGTAACACCATTCACTGTTTGTCACCACATCTCAAAAGTTACCAGCAAGAGGTATGGCATCTAATATCTAACTTCCAAGCATTTAACATCATTGTTGTACCATGTATGTGTAATGCATCTGCCAATGATCTGACAAATGATGCTTCAAGAATGTCGCTGATTAGGGATAGGTTTAGTATTGAAATTTTGTACAAACCATCTATTCCAGACAACATAACTAATTTACACGTGTTTAATGATGATCAACAAATACTAGATTTCATGGCCAACGCTGATGTCTTCAAAGATGTAGTGATAGATGATGACGAGCATGAGTGCTCTCTGCAAGCAGAAGCTGGTAACCGGAAAGGCCACCTTGTCACAAAAGGTGTGGAAACATTGGGAAAGCTTTATGACTTGCAAGAATGTTTTCAAGGGCCAAGGAACAACAAGACCCACAGTTCCACCATGATGCATAAACTGATCAACTTGGGAATTGAACAAGATCCGAACTTCCTCAATCTTGGTACATGTTGCACACAGCAAGAGCGGAAAGCCTTTGTCTGCTTGTTCAAATAGTATCGAGATGTGTTCGTGTGGACGTATGATGATCTGAAAAATTATGACACGTGGATCATCCAACACATCATCCTGATCAAAGAAGGGTTCAAGCCATATCAGTAGAAGTTGGGAAAAGTACATTCGTCACTTGAACCCCCATAGAGAAAGAGATCACCAAGTTATTGGATGCACAGATCATATAAAAGTTCGTCATTCCACATGGGTTTCAAATATTGTTCCTATATGCAAGAAGTCCGAGGAAATATGCTTGTGTGTTGATTTCCGGAACGTAAACCATGCCTTGGACAAAGACAACTACCCCGTGCCGTCTATGGACCACATTCTGCAAAGAGTATTTGGGGCACAAATATTTTCTCTTCTCGATAGTTTCTCAGGATACAATCAGGTTCTGGTAGCAGAACTTGACAGACTTAAGAATACTTTCCGTACCACGTGGGGTACATTCGCCTACAGACGAATGCCGTTTGGGCTTGTAAATGTAGGCGCAACCTTTCAGTGCACCATTCACATCGCTTTTTGTGGACTCATCGGACAGAGCATAGTGGTATACGTCCATGATGTGACTATGTTCTCAAGAAGATGAGAGGACCACATACACCATCTAAAGAAAATATTTGAGCGATGCCAGAGATACACAATTTCCTTGAATCCAAAAGAGAGCGTATTCACAATGTCAGAGGGGAACCTCCTTAGACACATTGTTACCAAAAGAAGGATCAAGGTGGATCCGGACTGGGTCCAAACTGTTACACAGATCCCTCACCCAGCCAACAAGAAAGCCATGCAGTCCTTCTTGGGCAAGATAAACTTCCTCCGGAAGTTCATCTCGGATTATGTGCAGATAGGCAAGCCCATGCAGGACATGATCAAGAAAGATATAATCTATAGCTGGGGCAAGAGGGAAAAGTATGCATTCGACTGGATCAAGTAGGCCATTGCAGAAGCGCCTGTACTCTATAGCCTAGACTTCAAGAAAGATTTCCTGCTATACACCTTCACCTCCGATAATTCGCTCACTACAATACTCACTCAGAAGGACGAAACAAACGATGAACATCCCATATCCTTCATGAGCACAAGCATGTAGGGACCAAAACTCAACTACCTCGCCATTGACAAGAAAGCATACACATTTTACAAGGTGGTGAAACACTTCAGGCCCTACTTGTTGAAGAACCACTGCATAGTCTTCGTCCCTCACCTGACAGTCTGCACATTGCCTATACAACATGAACTGGGTGAACGACGTGAGAACTAGATGGCAGGATTGCAAGAGTGTGATCTTGAAATCAATCTAGTTCACACGATCAAAGGTCATGGGCTCTGCAGACTTGTAGCTGAAGTAGTACACGCACTAGAGAGTGAAGAAGAGCTCGCCGGCTGGGAGAAGGAAATTGAGATGTATGATATAAGGCGAGAAACACCCACTGAAGACAGAACCTCTTGGGGCACAGATGTGCACTAGTACCTTGAGCACGACATCGTACCCTCTCAATTTTCCATCAGACAGAAGAGGGCATTGCGCCTTAAAGCCTTGGCATATCAGTTGGTGCACGAAGTGATTTACAGAAAGAACAACAACAAAGTTTTGCTCAGGTGTCTAGAGGCACATGAATCAGAGAAGGTACTTCAAGATCTACATGACAGACCCATCGGGGGTCACTTTGTGGGAAAAACCACTGCACGCAAAGTTATGAGAGCTGATTTTTACTGGCCCACATTATTAAAGGATGCACATGCTTATGCTTGCAAGTGCCCGGTCTGTCAGCGATGCATCGACAAAACACAAAGATCAACAGCCCCATTGCACCCTGTTGCAGTGACCGAACCATTCCAATAGTGGGTCCTGAACATCATTGGGGAGATCTTATCACATTAGTCAAAGTAATACCGCTACATTCTAACAACAACTGATTACTTCACGTGGTGGATAGAAGCAGTTCCGCTCAAACAAGTGAATGACCAGGATGTCATCAGCTTCCTCCAGCATAACATAATCTCACGCTTCAACGTTTTGGTATCACTTGTTTTTTATAATGCAACATACTTTTCTTCTTTGAGACTCTATGATTTTGCATTACAGAATGATATTGTGCTAAAACATTGATCTAACTATTACCCACAAGCCATCCTTCCACCAAATATCTACTTGCCTGCACTTCAGCTTTCCCAAGAATCCCAAGGCAAGCCTTGCCAGCTAGTTCAGCGTAGGATGGATGCTCTCCATAGGCTTTGGGAAGAAAGGATGAAAGAAAAAGAAAAATTCACACTCCACCAAAACCATATCAAGAGATGGTTCAATAATAAGTTTGTAAGGAAAGCTAACTTCGGTGTCGGTGACTTAGTTCTGAAATGGGATAAATCGCATGAAGACAAAGGCAAACATACGAAGTTCCAGTCCTTGTGGATTGGTCCATACACAGTCCAGGAGAAGCTTGGCCCACACATGTATCATCTGAAATCACTTGACGGGAGGGTTTGACAACATTCCTGTCAACATCCAAGATCTCAAGCATTACTTCCAGTAGGCAGGGCCACGCCCCGTGCCATGTACATAGTATACTTGCTGCTTGTTGTTTTCATCTTGTTTGCTTTGCTTACTATCTTTGTTTTATTTTGTTTGTTCTGCTTACTATTTTTGTTTACGTTTGTTTTGTTTGCTTTATACGTTACTAATTTTGTTTCTGGAAATAAGTGCTGCCAACTACTACGTTCTGGCTTTTGAATAGAGTATGTGGCTGAGATTTGAAGAGACTTGTGACATTGTAGCACTTGGCCAGTCTTGTGTCCGTCTTTTCTGTGCTTGGTTATAACCTTTGGCCAATGAATCCTTGACGAAAAATGCGAACCGTTTGGAAGGGAAGTTTTGGTCCAACCATGAACCTGTGTCCACACTGGGAAGCTCCTTGCATGTACTCAACCTTCTGCTATGTGTGTTCAAGCTCATTCAACTAGTAGAAACGGAGAAGGTGAAATCTAAACGAGCAAACCTATGTCAGAGGTCTTACATGCTTCTCTGAAGGAACAACCTCTTCTACTCTCAATAAGTTGGGATCCCTCTTCCAACCCAAAATTAAATAAGTGCCTATGCACAGTCCTCTTGAGAAAATATAAAGGCGAAAGAAGAGAAAGGCTTCCTACGTAGAGAGGTGAAGCATGTAACTCCACCGGGGTATTGACCAGGCTCGCTGGAAGTGGAGCAAAGTGTGTGTTCCTGCATGACTCTGCCGGGGTACTGTCCAGGCCTGCTGGCAGCAGAGCAACACCAGAGATGAAAACTTATACTCTGAAAATTTTCAACTCGCGAGCTAAACTACCCTTCCCAAATTCAAAACACTGTGATCAAGCTGGACTTTTGATTGTGTTTGATTGAGTTGGAAAAAGGTGAACCATGTATGTCCACAGGGTAAGTGGAGAATCCAAAGTAACCCGCACAATGATTTAATACTCCCCGAAAGACTAAGGCTCTATGCTAGCAATGAACAAAAATAGAGAAGCTAGAGTTCTACCAGTGTGTTGCCCAGTGTTGTAGCAGCTACAACCAACCTCCAAAATTTTGACGTGCATCCAATTCTGGAGCCTCCCTTTAGAGTTTCATATGATGATTAAACAAACTCAGGTTCACCTCGTGAGCTCGTGTGAGTCTTCACACCCACCTTGCTTGATCATTTCACCTAAGTTTTTGCATGTTGATGTCAATGTCATGCTTGCGACCATGTTCTGGTCATGCTCAAGGTCTTCGCTTCCTGTGTACATGTTGTGTTCGCTATGAAAACATCTGCCGCACTCACACATGGAGTCACATACACTGTCGCGCAAGTGTTTTCGTGGTCGAAAAACGATCAATCAAAATTGTCACGCTTGTTGCTCACACCATCGGTCAATCATGTTGAGCATGTGTGTCTGGCTGGTTTGAGTCATCTCATCGTCGAGTCATGTAAGTGTGTGTTTGTAGGATCACATATGCATCTTTCACTAGTTTACACACTTAGTCATTTTGCTGAAATTCTGATGACCAGACTCCCCTCTGACAGTCGGACCATCACCTCGCCATCGACTATCACCCAGAATAGTGTAGAAGCACCAAGTAAGTCATTTCAAGCTGCACTGCTCGCAAGCAAATCAATCAGCCTTCATGCTGGTCAACCAGAGAGTTTGACTCGACAGCAACCACGAGACTGACTCCTCGCAAAAATTATGCATAGACTGCAGACCTTGCTCACTCCGTTGACTGAGAAAATTGCACAGACAAGATGGATAGACACCAAGTGCCCGTCCTTGTATCCCTCAGAAAATTGCGCAGTTTTCCCAGCCATCTCTCCTGATAGTCGACCGACTTTTCACTAAGAAAATTGTGCAGTTTTCATGAGCAAGTCCTTTGCTACCAAACAGTCCACTCAATGCAAAAATTGCGTAGAGGTGATTAGCAGTCCAGCCTCCTAGCATCAATGCAGTTTTTCCCCCCCAGCAGCTCCCAACAACCGACTGACAGTTGCCCTCAGGAATTGCACAGTTTTGGCTGCCAAGCTCCAGCAACTGAATGCCAGTTCCCCTTGGGAATTGTGTAGTTTTTGCTGCCAGTGTCCTGGTAGCCAGTTGCCAGTTCTCTCCAGGAATTGTGCAGTTTTGGTTGCTAAGCTCCCACTACCCACTTGTTTTGGAAATTGCGTAGATTGTCCCTGCCCAGGCTTCCCGTAGCTTGGACTGTTCCTCCCAAAAACTGCACAGTTTTGTCCTCTAGCTAAGCCAGACCCCTCGAGCAGTCACTGTTCTTCATCACACAGTGACTCTTGCGTAGTTTTCATCAACAGTGCTTGAAGCCTCCATCTCACCTCGTAACCTTGTTACCTCTCCTAGTCACCTACATCTAAAATGATCATGCATCATGGTAGACTAGGAGGTTTTTGGATTTGATGTCGTCTCTTCATGAGTGACTAAAGATACAACTACACAAATGAACATGGCACAGTGACGGATGGTATGAATGAAGGGAGCACATGCAGAAGGATAGATTCACCAACAAATGAACATATGATGCAAAGACGTGTTCGCGGACGGATGAACGAGTAAACATGCAAGATGTGCTCACAGATGGACGAGAAAACATGTAAGATGTGCTCATGGATGAATGGACGAATGAACATGCACATTTCACAAACAGACGAACCTGTCAAACTTACCAACATACAAGCGAGGAGAAATGTGTGAATGCAACATCAAGCGAACCAACGACCATCGAAGACTCTGTGCACTTTGCCATGCGGAGGTGAAGCTGGGACACACCATGAGGACATCCATCACCTAGTAGCACTACAGCTCGACATGCACACCAAAAACAACACGAATGTACTAGCACTGTCATGTTGAGTCATGTTGTCCACATCTCTATTGTGGGCAATACTGTCAATCAATGTAATGTAACATGGAAGTCCAAGAGACCCACTAATTGTATGAAGAGTCATGTAAAGTCAAAAAGTCATGGAAGTAAAACAATCATGAGGTTGGTCGAACAACCACAGGGGTCAGTTTCACCCTCATTTGTACATGCAAAGGAATTTTCACCTCAGCTCCTCCCACATAGCCTTGAGAGTCTGTAGTGTTTTCTTTGAGGAGTAAGTAGTGGCTCCAACACCCCGTCCACGGTGTTAGTGATGTATGGTGTAACGATGTGTGTTGGAATTTTCACTTAATTCATAAGCCTACTAATAGGCAAGCACGTTTTCACACATGTATTGTAACTGTTGTAAGACTAATCTTGAACACTTGTTATGCATGTTGCTTTAACCTGTGTTTAATACTTGAATTCATTCACTTGTTGTAATACATATCTATTAATGAAGATGTGTTGTATATGCTGTTAACGCTATCTCACCCATGTTGGTTACCTCCTCAGACATTAGACAAACATTTCACATAAAAAATGCTATAAAAACCATTGCACTTGGGCGAGCTCATCTGCTGAGTGTTGTACCTGTTATCTTCCCTTGTGTGTTGTGACTTCCGCATCCCTGTGGACTGTTCTTCCAGAAGTTGTGCACGTCCTATTGTGTTGTGTGTTCCTAATAGAGTTGGGGCTTCCTTACAACCAACTTGGGACTCACTCCCACCCTCTCCCTCTACAGTGAAAGAACCATTGACACACGTAACACTAGCAATCACCAGGAACACAAACCTCAATTCTCGAATACAAAGTAGACCAATCTCCTATGCTGACAAGCAAGAGTTGAGGCAAATCTTTAAGATAATGGAAACCAGGCCATCATACTAGATGGGACTCCCACAACAAACCGTGTGAGGTCTAATTGGGACTTCATACCGGGGTTACCCTCTGAATGTTGGCGGGTCCAGCACCATCAACAGATGGATTGTATGCCTACAATTTAAGAACCTTGGTGATAAGATATCATCAAAAAAGAGTTGAAATGTTGCCATGACTAGTCATCAATCCAACCACACAACCTTATTACGGGTATTGAGAAAATGTTTTACCATTTACTCCTCTTAATTGTCGATTTGCATGAAATGTTATTTTTATACCAAATTATGTAGAATTAAGAGTGATAACACCTAGATGGAGAGCGAGAATGCCTCCTCTCTCTATGATTAGGATGTTGATATACATCAAATGAGTATAGTGAAGGTTCTAGTTACCGTTTATCTATAGTAATTTACAAAACACATGGTACATGGCATTAATATTTTGTATCTATAGAAATAAAAGAATCATATGTTTCATGATTTGTTTCTCACATATAATATGGTAAAATAATTAGATGGTGAGTGATATGTCTCCTATAGATCAATGATAATAGAAGAATCAAGGTGACTATAATTTTTCATTGTGGTATTTGTACACTACAAGAATGGCTCTCACTAGTCTAGTCCCAAACTCAATAGAAGCAATAATGCCATGTCCATGCTTATTGAGTCCACCTCCTATGTAACCCATCTATGTAATTAATGTGGAATCGATGTCGTTCATATGCTTCTCAAAAATACTAATGAAAATATAAGATTTCTTTTGAATAGACAATATCACATGAGAACGTGCATGAAACTTAGGGAACAAATATTTTTATGTTAGAGTGATCTAGAAATTTTTGTGAAGGCTTTCTTAAACCAAAATCTTCATCCACATGACCTTTTACTAACACTTACATTTACATGTGAAACATGAGCAGTACATGCTCTAAGAAATCCATCAACATAAACAAGAAGCAAATAACCATGAAGAAATCTTAACACAACACGTGATAACATAGTTCATCTAGTGTGGACTACATCTCCGGGCCCTCAATCAAGAGTGGGGAGGCCTCTTCATCAATCTCAACAAATATAATGAGTACATGAAAAATATTCATCATCACAAGGATAGATCTCTCGTCTCGAGTGGCAATTTCTCTCTAAAGAGACATTATTCTACAAAGAACTCTCACTCATGGAGTGTTCTCCTTCAATAAGACAAAGAAATGATTTCTCACAAAAGTGGCATAAATGACACTCTCACATAAGTGGCAATAGGCCCCTTTGAATCTGTTGATAAAATCAAAAACATATTCATCATCATCATAATCGTCTCAAAATTCTAAGACCAATGGCTGTCAACACAACTACTTTATGGAAAGGTGTCAATATGGCCCTATTTCAATGTTGCACCATCTCAGTTTTCATGCAACGAATAAAATGATGAATTTCCTACAAATATTCAGATATCATTATCCTACTGCAGTATACAAATATCACCAAAACCTGCAACATACATCCATCCTTTTGTTAAAACAAAAACAAGCAAAGTGGCTAAAATGCATCATTATAATTCCTAATCTGGCGATGGTCTAAAAATCTGTTGCTCAAATGCCAAAATAGACTGCACCATTGTGATCCTTTTGAAAAATCATGAAATTTGAGTATAAAGTTGACCCCATTCTAAAACTATCAATTATGGGCCTCAAGGGAATTTAAAGGATTCCTTGCATATTCCTGCGTCAAGGTTCCACACTGATGAGCGCCAGTATTGCAGCAAGAATGTTGCAACTCCTGGGCTACCAATTTTACTTTATCAACTCGGGTTTCATACAAATTTGGAGGTGACAGTGCTGTATACACAAGTAAAAGTGATGGTTCCACCTTTTGTCACGGTTGAGGTGGCGAGAGACCACTGAGGTTTTCAAGCTAGACTTCTATGGAGTCAGAATAAGTTTGGTTTCTTGATCGAAGAAAGGGAAAACTACTTTAAGGGAGAGTTACTCTACTGCAATAATGAAAAAACTGAAATTCAATGCTAAATCACACCATTCCCTAATTAACTGCCAAGAAACTATGCTTTGTAATAATGCTAAATTAACATGAACCAAATGCTACTATCTAAGAATGGAAATAAAAAGCATCAAACATCACTAATGTGCAAGTAAAGGGACTGATAAATCTGTTTTTTCCTTTTTGTCTTTTTCATGCAAAATCAAGTATGCAAACTAATTTCTTTTGGTGATATGGCAGGTGAATTAAGGATGTTGGAGGATGGTTGGAAGGGTTAGGAGACAGTTGGATGTTGTGGGATACCCTTGGGAGACCTTTGGTGACTTCCTAGAGGTTTTCCCTCAATTCGGCCTCAAAACATGCCATTTCAGCAAAACCTACAGGATGTACTAGAAACCTACAGGATACAGCCGAGAGCAAAATGGGAGGTGTTGGAAGTGATGGAAGACTTAGGGAAGGTGTTAGATGGGTGGAATGAAGTGAGAAAAGGTCTAGGATCACTCAGAAGTCAACAACAAGGATATAAGATGGTTGGATTCGCTCAATGTGCTTGGAAGAATTTCTATGTAAAATGATGAAAACTAGTGAAGACAATGGTGAAAACAAGGAATGACTATGGTGGATGAAGTGGAAGGTGGTTGATGGCTATAAAATCTTTATCTACTCCTGAAGCACCTGCTCTGCATAAAACATTTATAATTCCCAAAAATCTATGTAAACAATAAGGATTCTCATAAGCTAGAAAAGCAAAATTAATGAACTAACTGCCTACATTATGCATGAGCAAAGTTGCTGAAAGGAATAAAAGTATGGGTGAGATCTACTGCAAGAATGAAGATAGAAGATATGGCAATGAAATCCTACTTTTCAAAACTGATCAAATGCTAACTTAAATACAATAAACTCTAAAGCTCATGCAAGAAATAGAAATCTGTGTTTTTGGGCTTGCATAAGGGTCCCTTCCTCAAATCATGATCCCAAAGGGAGGAAATGAGGCCAAGACACCTACTGATGGACTTGTGGTACTCCTTTTATCCCTGCTAACCAGCTATTGAAGTAAGGCACAAATGGAAACAAACTAATAAACAACCAATCCAATCTACACTACATGCAATGAAAGTACATCTAAAGGCAAATTAACAATGAAACTATGAGACTAATCTAAACATACAGATACAAGAAAGAGGAGCCTTGGCTGCTAGGGTTGGGCCCTAACCTAGAGCTTCATCCCTCTGAGTTAACTCAGTCCTAGCTCAAAACAAAACTCATTCTTATTACCAAAACATAAAATTACATCAACAAAACTTCCACAAGTTTGGAGCTTGAAAATAGCTTAGAGTTCTACAACAAAAATTTGAATCCTAATGAGGCGCTAGGTATCTCTACTTATACAACTAAAGTCCCCAATGAATTCCTTAAAATTAGGGAGGCTCGGCTTGTTATGAAACCAACTCACAAAAAGATAGAAAAGATAGATCAAAGCCTCAGAATTCAGCCTCTTCGAGGGGGCAACCTCCTTTACATTACATAAATGAACAATTCTTGGATGACACAAATGAAAAGACCTCCTTTATAGGAGTCTAAGGGGTCATAGTATAATCAGAGCTGACATAACAATAATAATGTAAGGGCACAATAATAATAATAGTGGGCTTCTACGGGGCACAATAGTAACAATATGGGCACTACATGGGTACATCAATATAATAATGGGGTTGTACTAATAACAATAAGGGGTACACTAGATATAGGGCTAACATGCCCCTCCTCATTCAAAAAGTGTTGTCCTCAACGCTTGAGTAGTTCTTGATGCTTTTGTATAAAATTCTTGGTCCTCCCATGTGGAATCTTCAGCGGGTAAGTTCTTCCACTTGATGGAAAATACTTTGAATTGTCGATTCCATAGCTGTCAGGTTCTTGTTTTTGGTGACTGCTCTAGGTCCAATATGATTTTTCCTTCCTCTTCAATTTCTGGCAAATATGTTTGAAATTGGGATCTTTTGCAACTTTTGAATAGTGGCCATACTTCTTTGTACTTCTTCCCATTCATTCTCTGCTTCATTTATCCAAACTAGTTGGATAAGAAAATGCACAAAACAATGCTTCCACATCCTATCCTTCTTGAGAGTCATCTGCAACAAAAATTTTGCTTCCATTTTCTATAGATGATGTCAAAGTCATAACCCAACATATTTGTGACACATTTTTCTGTTCTTCTAAAGATAATAGTTTTTCTAAAAAGTATTTAAGACTATCATGATCCATTTTTACCTTGAAGTGTCTTCCCATTCAGTAAGGTCGCCATTTCTTAAGTGCATGTAGTATTGCCAACATGTCCTTCTCATAAATAGCTTGCTCTAAATGTAGCAGTAAAAATACCCAATCACCTACATCAAAACATTTTTCACTATGATGTTGATCTACCTGTTGTTTCATTCGATTTTGTACCAAAGTGGCGTTATCCTTTAAAAGTTGGAGAACTTGTTGTTGATGCTCGATGTGATCTTTCACTGCTTGAACCTTTTTCTTCTTGATATGTCCTTCTATCTTTAGAGTTTGAGGAGTGGTAATTTCTTCCAATCCTTTACAAGATATGGTCAGATTCATTTCGTGATGCTGGATGTGATCTTTCACTTCTTGAACATTTTTCTTCTTGATATGTCCTTTTATCTTGATAGTTTGAGGGGTGGTAATTCCGACCAATGAATTACAAGATATGGTTGGATTCACTTCTTCTTTCTTGATGTGATATTTCACTTCTTGCACCTTTTTCTTCTTGATATGCCCTTCTATCTTGAGAGTTTGAGGAGTGGCAATTCTTGCCAATGCTTTACAAGATATGGTCTGATTAATTTCTTCTTTCTCTGGGGTTGGGTCCTGGCGTATATCCTCTTCTTTTGATGTTTCTTGATCCTTTTCTTCCTCCTCTTCATACTCTCTGTAAAATAATTTCTTCTCAGCACACTTCTGACCTTTAGTGCATTTGCTATCACAATTGTAACAAAGCCCTTTTTCTCCTTTTTCTTCTAATTGTTGTGGTGTAACCCTTGTAGGTTATGGAAGGCTAGGAGAAACAACACTTCCATATTTATAGTTATAAGGGGTAGACTTCCTTGTTGCCATAATTTTACTTTCCACTAGGTAACAAAGCCCTTTTACTATTTCCAATTGCTGTGGTGTTGCTCTAAAGAAGGTGTTGCTCTTTGTATCCTCATAATGTGCTATCATTTCCTTCGTGAAAATTGACCACTTAACAAGTTGTTTACAAGAACAAAGCCCTTTATACCATAAAAATTGATTCGGTTCTAAATATGAAGATGCAATACATACCTTTTGTAACAGTGGTACACCATGTAGATCAAAATATTGCTCCATCTGAAGTATCCAATTTACCAGATCCTTGCCATCAAACTTCCTCATCTTGCTTTTTCTTGATTTTAGGAGCTTGATCTTGAAACGACTCCAACTCTGTACTTTCGAATCTTTAAGTTCTGAAATTGTGAACTACAGTAGCCCTCTGTGTCCTCTTTCCAATGCCACCAGTCTAATCAAAATTTGATTCTCCAAGGAAGAGTTATGCCAAATCTCCCACAGTGACCTGATTATAGACTAATTTAGTAGAACAAACTTGTACGACGTGCCACTCATCTTTGTTTCAACCTTTGGCTCTAAAGAAATATATACAAGAAACTACAGTTTGTCCTCTTTTTGTACCTTCTTACGAAATTTCAATCTGATGCTCAGAGAGAAAGTTATGATGATTTTCCCCAGGTCACCTGTTTGGAATGTAAATCAGGAGTCTGCAAAAAGACCAACTTCCTCAGATCATATATCCGAAAATATAGCGGAAAAAGCTATGAAATTTGGATCTGAGGTTCAGTGTGATTTCATCTCAAATGGGGTTTTTTTTTTGTTTTTTGTTTTTTTTTTGTTTTTTTTTGTTTTTTTTGTTTTTTGTTTTTGTTTTTTTGTTTTGTTTTTTTGTTTTGTTTTGTTTTGTTTTGTTTTGTTTTGTTTTGTTTTTTGTTTTTTGTTTTTTGTTTGTTTTTTGTTTTTGTTTTTTGTTTTTTGTTTTTTGTTTGTTTTTTTGTTTTTTTTTTTTTTTTTTATTCGCTTCTAAATGTGGCAGAAAAAAAGTTATAGTGAAAATGCCACGATGACCTATTTGGAGCAGCGAAAACCTTAGAATCCAAAGCTCTAATACCAAATGTTATGAAACCAACTCACAAAAAGATAGAAAATATAGATCAAAGCCTTAGAATTCAGCCTCTTCGAGGGGGCAACCTCCTTTACATTACATAAAATGAACAATTTCTTGGATGATACAAATAAAAAGACCTCCTTTTTATATATAGGAGTCTAAGGGGTCATAATATAATCAGAGCCGACATAACAATAATAATGTAAGGACACAATAATAACAATAGTGGGCTTCTATGGGGCACAATAGTAACAATATAGGCACTACATGGGTACATCAATATAATAACGGGGTTGTACTAATATCAATAAGGGGTTGGTTACACTAGTAGTATAGGGGCCTAACACGGCTCCCAAACTCGAGATAAACTAGCTCTTTGTCTCTCACTTGCTCGGATGCCTTCTAATCCTCATGGCTTGGCTGATTGCACTCTTAGATAGTGTGATGGATGGAGGAATATTCGAATGGGGGAGAAGTAAATGAGGAGGATTTACCTCCTACAATCCCTCTCGCTTGCCCCATTCAAGTTTTAAACTTAGTATTTGCCAAAATTCTTTGATTTTCTCCTTAAATCCCGCATTCAATGCATATTAGTCCACTAGGCATAATATCCAACTCTAACTCATCTCATAAAAAAAATATAATAAAAAACATGTAATAGTCCTTGGCCCTTTCTTCTAGTGTGCTCTGATCACAAAGATCAATGAACTGCCTGTAGTCCTGAAATGGCATGGTGCCTATCTGTGCTAGGGTCTTGATATGAAAATGCAACCACTGTTCCTTGAGGTATAGGGCATAGTATTTAGCTGGCATCCTACAGTGGATTTCTTCAAAAGAGAGACTTGCCATACATGCCAATTGATTCTCTCTTTCTTGCAACTGTCCTCTCAACCATGCATTTTTTGTTTCTAGTTGATTTTTCATTATGGCCTCTCTGTCTCTCAAACTACTTAGCTCTCTGCCCATCTCCTTGAGCTTCTCTTCCATGTGCCCAATGTCTTCCACCACCTTGGACTTGGAAATCTGCATCCATCGATGAGTTCTCGCTCTCTCCTTCTCAAGCTCGAAGAATAGTGGAATCTAATTTTTTTGATGAATGACCCTGCCTACCTGTACTAGGAGTCAAGGTTAGGTCGGGGGCTAGGTTCTCTTGAATCTCGGTCCTCTTCTTTAGTTTCTTGCTATTGGCCTACCTCCTTTTCCAATTTTTGTGTCTCCTGTAGGTTCAACAAAGTATCCTATAGGACTACTTCTACTTCCTGTAGACCCTGCTGTGTATCCTGTAGGATTGCTTTTCCCTTGGAGGAGGTGGATCTAGTCATAGGACTTCTCATATAGGTGATAGGAGACTTAGGAGAAGGCATTTTCTCCTATTGTTTAGGTGAGGCCTCAATCACAATGGGAATTTTAGTTGGTGTTTGGGGTTTCTCCTGGCTTATTCTTGTGCTTTTCCTTGTCCTGAAATATAAGGGGTCTGCCTCTGTCTTTTTCCTTTTTTCTTAATGGGGGTGCCAAGAGCAGTGAGGGTTGCTGTTGCATCTCTCTCAGTGGGTTTTGGAGATACCCTAGGTGACTCTTCCTTGTCTTCTTCCCCATCTTTCCCATTTCTTTCTTCACATATGTCTTTCCTTTCTTCTTCCTCTTATAGATCCTCATCTTCTTTATCAGTTTCCTCCTCCACATCCTCCTCTGTTTCTTCATCATCCTCCTTCTCTTTCTCCTCTTCTTCTTCATCCTCCTCATTTTCTTCAATTTCATCTTCTTCTTCATCCATCTCATCTTCATCTCCTTCTGCATCTTCTTCTTCCTGCTCTACTTCTTCTTCCTTTGCTTTAGTCTCTTCCTCATCCTTTCCACTGCTAGTAGGACTAACATCATATGTGAGGGATTTGGTGTCCTCCTCTGCTTGCATGTCTTTGAAAACTAACCATTGTATGGAAATTCTGAGGTTTTGGAGGGCATTTTCTATAAGGATTCTAATTAACCCATGGTGAGCTAACTGTTAGGAATTTCCCTCTTTCACCTTGATTCTTGTGTCTATCAGTGATTGCAGCAGGAAGTATGGTATGCTGAGCCTTTGGTGAGGGGGTGTTTCTGCTCCAAATCTCAACTCTTCAAGAAGCCTAAAATGATAGTCGTAGACCATACTATACCTACCCTCACATGATATGTATTTGATAAGTTGGTAGCTCACCTCATTCCAGGGATATGGAAGACTTGCTCTTCTTACTCCATTTTTGTCCTCAATGGGTTCTTCACCTTCTAAAAGGAATTTCCTTTTGGCAGTCTGGCTATCTCCTTTGTCTTCCTTCCTCCATGGTACTCCTAGGGGAAGTGTGGTAACTCTGTTAATGAGTTCAGGGGTGAGATCTATGGAGAGGCCTCTTACCACAGTAGTGGCATGGACTCTGGTAAGTGGAATGAGGGAGAGAGCAAAATCTCGGGCCATCTCATCATCATAGCCCCTTAATTTTTCAAAAAACCCCATCCAATTATGCCTTGTGAAGATTTTTAGCACCTGAGGGTTTGTTGGATTCTCAAAATGTTAATGGGATCCCTTCTATTAAACCATCCTATCATCTTGGTTGGTGAAGTTTGAGGAGATGAAATGGTTGATACAATTTTCAAATGCAGAAATAAAAAACTGAAATGACTGTGTGGAAAATTCTCTTGCACATCTGCCAAATTCACTCAAACTAGAGGATTTTTTTGTTCAATTTACTTGGAAAGAGGGATGTAATTACAGAGCCTACCTCTTCATAGTATTTGATATGGCCAATCCCCATGTTTTCCCCTCTGAAACTCCTCTCGGCCTATCCTGTAGACTGTCTTTGTGTATCCTATAGGAATCCCGTGTAAATTCCTGTAGGAATTCCTGTGCAGAAAAACGATGGTGTCTTCCTTGCTGTAAGTTTCATGGGTATGAGAGCGACTTGTGAGAGCGAGCCTCGAGGAAATGAATGAATGAATGCATGGGGACGATGATTATTTCCTCTGATGGTCATTTTGGGTGAGGTGGTGTGATTGCAGCTGAGGTACGGTTTCCATTTTTGGACCACTTGCCCCCACTACCACCTCATCATTCCCCACTTCCTCGTAATCAAATCCCACTTCATGCTTCTGTAGCCTTAACTTCTTTTGTCCTTCTCCTTTCTATTTTTGAGTTGACTGCTGCCACGTGTGACAGGACAAATTGTTTTGCCTTTGTTGATTGATTGAAGGTGGCCAAGTTAACTGGCCACCTTTTGCTTATAAACCAACTTACTCGTAGCCTTTACATATTTTGACTACATTATGCACATGAGAGAGTGAGCAGGATACTTACCTGTGGTGATAATACCTTGCTGCAGTTGTTGAAGACCGGAGGTGCTTGCTCTATGTGTTGGCTGCATGCTAGTCCTCTTCCTTTTTTGTTGTTGTTCTCTGATGATTATTTTGTTGTGCAGGTATCTGGTGTTGAAGATGATGGCTTTGCTACTGCTTTGGAGTTCCTTATGCTCTTGGATCATCGTGTTTGAAGCTTGTTGTTCACATGATTTGTGTTCTGTGGGATATGCTGCTATAGGATTTCCTATAGGATGTCCTGTAGCTACTTCTCCCTCAAAAATCTTAATCATATACTTTGCTGGGATTTTGAGGATGGTGACATGGATGGAGAGGGAGAATAGGAGTGTGGAGAATGAGGAATAATTAGGTGATGCTCCCTATTTCTCTCTGTTTCCTTCTTTTTTCAAAGACAATGATTTTTTTTTTGAAACATATATTTTTTAAGGGTGAATGTAGGGGTGATGAATGTGGACATAGGTATGGTCATGGAATGATGATGTAGGGGTGCTATTTTATTGACATAGCAACTCATTTTTTTCATTAGGTTCGCTTCCTATAGGATTTCTGGGTCACTGTGATTTCAATAGGATCATCTTGTAGGTTTTCAGGGGATCTTGTAGGTTTACAGGCGATATTATAGAAAACACAGTGCCCTGGTAAACTAAACGAAATGAGTGGAAAAAATGAAATAAATTGTAGAGTGATGAATTAGAATGAGTGGATAAATAAAAATGTGAGTGAAATAGGTCTCTTTGTGATCCTCCTTTGCTCTTTGATCGTCCTTCTTGCTGACTCGAAAAATAGAAATTTTCATGATTTTTCTCTTTTCCTTTTTTTTTTTTGAAAACAACTAGGCTACCTCTGAGAGGTTTTCATCCTAGCTGTTTGCCCTAAACGCCTCAAGAGAGGTTTTCACCCATGTATCTTTTTATTCTAATTTTTTTTTATTGACACCATTAGGCCACCCTAAGAGGTTTTCAACCTGATAATGGAACGCAGGCACCTCCTGGAGGTTTCACCTGAGTCCTTTTTTTTTTTTTTAGTGATTTGATGAGGTAGGAGTTGAAACTTGCTCCATTATCATAATTTTTTTATTGATACCATCAATGGACTTAGGTTTTGACAATGGTCTCTTATAAATTTTCAATGGGTGTCCATTAACAAGTAAGGGAATGGCCTCTTCATCTATGGTTCTGATCTGTACTGAACCATTATCATGGCATATTTCTACAACAGAAGGTCCTAGCCATCTTGTCCTTAACTTGCCCTTGAAGTCTTTATAACTAGAATCATATAACAAAGCCCAATAACCTTCTTGAAATTGCTTTTCCTTGATGTTCTTATCATGAAAGATCTTCCTCTGAAGTTGAATTACCTCTGTATGTAGGAGGGCATGCATTCTGAACTCATCTAAACCATTCAACTGGAGCAATCTCTATTTTTGTGCACTACTGAGATCTATATCTAGTTGGGTTTCCATCCTTAATGTGTTATACTCAAATTCAATGGAGAGCAGGGCTTTTGCCTCATAGACCAGCTCATAGGGTGTCAATCCAGTGGTGGTCTTCCAGGTGGTATTATAGGCCCATGTGGCCTCAACTAGTCTATCTGCCCAATCCTTCCTACTACTTCTGTTGGCTTGAGGGGGCCTGACCCGTGTTCAGAGTGAATTAGCCAAAAAAATCCCTACACTACTAGCCCTTTTGGCAATAGCCTGCAGAGCATAGACTGAGGTCTCACCCGAAGCAGTATGGGGGGATACTGGAACCAAGTTTTCGCACCCTTGAGATGTCTGAAGGGTCGGTTTAGTCCAACTGTGAATACCTTCGCGTAGGTCGCTTCACGCACTATCTTGACCTGCTAGGCCTTCACGATCTATTAAAATTTCCTTCATGCAGCCCTAACCAGGGGCTGAGGTGATTTCGCACTGCTAAAGCAGTGATCTGCGCTACTTCCCCAAGTTACACCGCGTATCTTACTTATCTTCTTATAACAGTTAGTTATCTTCGCATAAACAGATACTTTATCTTATATTCACTTTATCAACACATTCATATAAGTTCGCGCATCATATAAGCAATAGAAATGCAACTTATATCTAATACATTCAATGCACAAAATAGGAAAAAGATACACAGAATGATGTAAAACTTCTCTTTATTACTTCTCCAAAGGTTATAGATTCGACTCGCCTTGTGCACTCAGCTGCAGGGGTCCGCGCACGCAGCTGCAGACTACTAGGCCTCTGCGCACTCAGCTGCAGAGCCTTCTCCTACTCTACGACCCAAAGACTCGACTCTACACTTAGATAAGACTCAATTCTCTTCTTTTCTCCATTGATTCTCTTCTCTGATTTACAACTTAGAGCCTCATTCTATTTATATAATCCCATGTTCTGCGGACTATGGGTAGATTTCTAAAGATGAAATTACATTAAAAAAATGAGGGTGGACAACCTTATGACTCATTTACAATCTACGCGCTCCGTGCCCACAAAACGCGGAGTCTTTACATCAGATTTGGTCAAAATCTAGGCTTTAGGCCCTAAAACTTCCCTTGGGGGATCCCGTGCCTGACAACCCCCCAACACAAACTTCGTGATTCGCCCTCGAGTCACTCTGTCAGTGTGGAGATCTTCGCGCGGAGACCTCCCAACTCTGCCCAAACTGCTGCAAGGTCGGCAACGCACTTAGCAGCTGCCTGCTGTGTCTCCTAAACAAGTTGTTTAGAGACTGTTGAACTGCTTCCTTGTATCTACTCCCACATTCCCTGCATCTGTTTATAGTCCCACGCCTCCTTTTGGCTACCTAGAGCGCTAAGACTGTGCTTCAGTGGGCTAGTCAGATAGTCAGGCCTCCCGTGTATGGCTTCAACCAACTACCATTCACTCTTCCTGGGAAAGGTTCTCCATTTAACTTTACCAATTGCACCGCGCCTTTGTCTATGACCTCCTTAATAACATACAGTCCCAACCAATGCATTTTGAATTTTCCTGGGAATTTATCAAACTTACTATCATACAGTAACACCAAATCATTCACCTTGAAGGTGCGCAACTTATTATGTTGATCGTGCCATGCATTTTCACGTTGCTTTTGTACCTGTTAGTGAAAGCCAACTGGAAATCGTTCTTCCTCGAGTTCCTCCAACTGCGCGAGTCTTTCCTCCAACGCTCTGTGATCCATCATACCTATGAGCGCTGCTATACACAGACTAGGCACGATGTATTCCATCGACATTATGACTTCCACTCCATAGACCACCCAAAAAGGTGTTTGCCCCGTTAGTTTCTTGCATGTCTTCCTATAAGCCCATAATACTGTTGGTACACGCAGGTCCCAATCACTTCGTTGCGCATTATATACCTTGTTCAGCACTTCGCACACCTCGTTAAATGCTTCCATGTGGATAACCTTCTGCATGCTTGTTCTCTCCACACCTTGTCATTCCAACTTGAGGAACCATTCGCGCATTTGTCCCCAAAACATGCTTATTGACCATATTTCCCAATGCAGAGCTCATGTGCATCCGCGTAGGTTGTTTACCATATGCCTATACCCACATGGACAGATGTGCATGCAGACCATCCCATCCATTCTATTTATCTGACCATCGCACTA
Organism: Pinus taeda; assembly: GCA_000404065.3. Classification (NCBI taxonomy): domain Eukaryota; kingdom Viridiplantae; phylum Streptophyta; class Pinopsida; order Pinales; family Pinaceae; genus Pinus; species Pinus taeda. The sequence continues at coordinate 156,335 of APFE031179963.1, forward strand.
TAGGTTTCCCAAACCGTGAGCGCAACATTTTCCTACATGCACGCCAATGTTCAAAGCTTCCTTTGTGCGTACCCCACCACCTCACGGGCATAGCACGCAGTACCCAATTCAAGGCCTGGAAACGCTGCTTTTTCGGCAACTCCCTTTCAAACTTGTCTAGGAAAGTATCTACCTCACTTAACCCATCATAAGTAGGTAGATCCCTCACTTCTGTCGAAACGTAACACAACGATCTTGTCATCATATTACAGTGCAATGTAGTTACCTTGTGTAACTGATTCTTCCATCACTCTATCTTCTCATTAGAATTTGACGTACAAGAGATTTCGTGCTCCCATGAGATCGGTCCATCTGCGGTGGGATTTAACCAGTATTGCTCTTACAATTATCTTGTAGATGCAGTCCAAATCGTCGCCACTTTCATAGTCACACACTGGCTCTGTGTAGTGCGATCCCTCAGCAAGGTCTGAGGGTATAACTACGTGCAGAGACTTCTTCTCAAAAATCATCTTGCACTTCTTTATACTAATCACCCCCTTCATGTCAGTAGCCCAATCAATTCCTAAGAATGCGGGGTAGGGATTGCTGTCATCAACAATCTCTATCACTTCAAAGTATGTTAGTGCGCTCGCTCCCTCAATATCCATGACGATTCCCTGCAATCGCCCCATGGGTATTATCTTCTGCTGGTTCACCATTCACAACTAAATAGGAGACCATCATAGCGTAGGCCTCCCCATGCGCTCCCATGTCTGCTTCGGCAGAACGTTCACATCCGATCTTAAATATAGAATTACTTGGTCCATCTCATATTCTCCAATTTGTGCTGTTAGCCTCATTTCTCTCCCTGCCCTAGTCTTGTGTTTTCCAATCTTCTGGGCTACGCGCGGTTCTCCTAGCGTGGTCCCAATGCATCTGTTAATGAGTTCCTATAGTCCCTTTACAAATTTATTGTCATGCAGTAGATTCATGCATGTTTCCAGGAACG
>APFE031179963.1:160107-170923 GCA_000404065.3 Pinus taeda
ACCCTTGAGATGTCTAAGGGGTCAATTTAGTCCAAATGTGAATACCTTTATGCAGGTCACTTCACACACTATCCTAACCTGCGAGGTCTTCGCGATATATTATAATCGCCTTTGCGCAACCCTAACTGAGGGCTAAGGTGATTTCACACTGATAAAGCAGTGATCTGTGCTACTTCCCCAAGTTACATCGCGTATCTTACTTATCTTCTTATAACATTTAGTTATCTTTGTGTAAATAGATACTTTATCTTATATTCATGTTATCAACACATTCATATAAGTTTGCGCATCATATAAGCAATAGAAATGCAACTTATATCCGATACATTCAATGCACAAAACAGGAAAAAGATACGCAGAATGATGTAAAACTTCTCTTTATTACTTCTCCAAAGGCTACAAACTTGACTCGCCCTGAGCACTTAGCTGCAGGGGTCCGCGCACTCAGCTGCAGACTACTAGGGCTCTGCGCACTCAGCTCAAGAGCCTTCTCCTACTCTACGACTCAAAGACTCGACTCTACACTTATATAAGACTCAATTCTCTTTTTTTCTCCATTGATTCTCTTCGCTGATTTACAACTTAGAGCCTCGCTCTATTTATACAATCCCATGGTCCGCGAACTATGGGTAGATTTCTAAAGCTAACATTAAATTACAAAAATGAAGATAGAAAAACCTATGACTCATTTACAATCTTTGCACTCCACACCCACAAAACACAGAGTCTTTACATCGGATTTGGTCAAATTTGGGCTTTAAGCCCTAAAACTTCCCTTGGGGGATCTTGTGCCCAACAACTGCTTACCACTTTGGTCAAGATGCCCTCTAGCGCTCTATTGGTCACCTCCACTTGTCCATTACCTTGTGGATGATAGGGAGTGGAGTTTCTATGCTTGATCTTGTGCTAGCTGAGCAAGTATTCAATCATGTTGGAGGTAAACTGGCTGCCTTGGTCTATGACCAGCTCTCTAGGGTACAAATTTGTAAAATACATTCTCCCTTAGGAACTCAACTACCTTCTCTTCTATTGCTACCTTAATTGCCTTTGTTTCAGCCCATTTAGTCAAATAGTCAGTGCACACAATGATGCACTATTTTTGTTTGGAAGGAGGGTCAATAGGTTAATCTCCTGGATCTCCCAGATCTTAGGTTAATCTCCTGGATTTCCACAACATAAGCTAGATATGATCTCTCTCCAATGTATACTCACTGATCTTGTCTGTTATTCGGGTTCGAATTTGGCTGGGCAGGCATCTGGGGTTGCTTGGGTGGAGCAGAGTGTAACGACTATGGTTGGGCAGGTGGTGGAGGCAATAAAGCTGGAGCATTGTTGTATTGGGGCCACCACCCCTGGGATGGTGCATTCCACTGAGGTTGTGGTGGAGCATATGGTTGAAATGACTAGCTCGCTGGTTGGGAGTGATACTGAGATGCAAAGGACCAAGGAGGAGGTGTAGACTAGGAAGTATGAGTATGGGGTCCCCAAGAAGGTATGGATGTCGTCTGGTTAGAGTTGTAATATGCAAGGGATGACCCTTGCATGCCCTGCTAGTATGGTCTAGTCCCATGAGGTCTCCTTTGGTTTATGTAGCAGAGATTCTCAGTGACCCCTTCAGCTCCTTGATATACAACTTTGGGTCCAAGCAAAGAAGGGCACTTGTTTGTGGAGTGGTTTCCTTCACAGGCTAAGAAAATTTCAATAGAATTCAATGGACATTCATTCCTAGGGTGCCTCCTAGTGCATTTAGGATAGAAAATGGCCAAGGCTCTCTCTACTTCCTCCTACTTTCTCTTAATGTGCATAGTGTCCATTTTTAAGGCAAGGGTCTGCAACATCTCACTCTTGAAATCTTCCAACATGTTTCCAATTTCACCCTTGATGGATGAGTTGGAAGAGGATGTAATGACCATAGGTTGGCTACTCCTACCCTTTTTCCTAGCTGCCCTAGGATGGTTTCTAAAGATAGTCTTGATATCCTCATAGGGTAATTGGTAGATATATCCTCCTGCTAACAAGTGTAGGGTATCCAGAATATCTTCCCCTACTCCCCTAAGCAAGACCATCTTTATTGATTTAGGGTCAAGTGTGCACCTACCCCTTTTGTAACTAAGATGGAATCTTTCTTCATAGTCCTCTAGGGATTCATCATTGCCTATGGTCATCCTAAAAATTTCCTCTTTAGTATCCTTTGACCTACAGTAGTCTCGATACTTGTTGTTAAAGGCTTGTTGCATCTGAGCCCAAGTTGTGATGCTATCCGTAGGTAAACCCATGAACCAGCGCAATGCTACATCCTTGAGGGTAGATGGAAATAATTTTAACTTCTACTCATCATATGTATAGTTATAAGTTTGGCATATAACAACAAAATCAAATAGGAAAGTGTCAGGTTCTTCTGTGGTCAAGCCATGGAAATGAGGTAGGGCAGAGGGGATTTTATTTTTCATCTTAGTCCCCATTGGTTTCCCTGATGGGGAAGGCACCCTCGACTCTCTCTCTATTCCCTCTGTCATTTCTATTTTTAGCCATTGGTTCAGTAGGAATGGGTTCTTCTTCTTCTTTTTCCCCTGTAGGTTCTTCAAACACGTTAGATTGCTCACCTAAGGGTTCGTCTAGTTCACAACCACTGAAGAAGAGGGAAGGTTGGTTGTTTGATGCAGCGGGGGTATTTGGAAAAAAATTCCTTAAGTTATCCCTATTCTTACGAGGCATGAAAGGAAATGTTTTTGGGTTGGTTTTGTGTTTTTTTTCAAACTTGGAAAGTACTTTGCAGAATTGAAATTGCCGATTAAATGAAAAATATTGACTGAATGAAAAAACTACTTGTTGAATTGAAATCTTGCTTGCAAAATGGAAAGGAAAGCAGAAAATGTAGAATGAAAAAGGAAGCAACTAAATTACTTTTGCAGAAATAAACTAATGGCAGAATATTAGACACAAGAAATAGAAGAAAGAAGCAATATTCACATATTACTCAGACACCTCCCCGACAATGGCGCCAAAAAGTGATGAGCGCCAGTATTGCAGCAAGAATGCTGCAACTCCTGGGCTACTAGCTTTACTTTATCAACCCGGGGTTCGTACAAACTTGGAGGTGACAATGCTGTATACACAGGTAAAAGTGATGGTTCTACCTTTTGTCACGGTTCAGCTGGCGAGAGACCACTGGGGTTTTCAAGCCAGACTTCTATGGAGTCAGAAGAAGCTTGGTTTCTTGATGGAAGAAAGAGAAATCTACTCTAAGGGAGAGTTACTCTACTGCAATAATGAAAAAGACCGAAATTCAATGCTAAATCACACCATTTCCTAATTAATTTCCAAGAAACTATGCTTTGTAATAATGCTAAATTAACATGAACCAAATGCTACTATCTAAGCATGGAAGTAAAAAGCATCAAACATCACTAATGTGCAAGTAAAGGGACTGAAATAAATTTGCTTTTGTCTTTTCATGCAAAATCAAGTATGCAAACTAATTTTTTTTGGTGACGTGGCAGGGGAATTAAGGATGTTGGAGGATGGCTGGAAGGGTTAGGAGATGGTTGGATGGTGTGGGAGACCCTTGGGAGACCTTTGGTGACTTCCCAGAGGTTTTCCCTCAATTCAGCCTCAAAATGGGCCATTTTAGGAAAACCTACAGGATGTACTAGAAACCTATAGGATTCCTTGTAAACCTATAAGATACAACCAAGAGCATAATGGGAGGTGTTGGAAGTGATGGAAGGCTTAGGGAAGGTGGTATATGGGTGGAATGAAGTGAGAAAAGGTCCAAGATCACTCAGAAATCAACAACAAGGATAGAAGATGGTTGAATTCGCTCAATGTGCTTGGAAGAATTTCTATGTAAAATGATGAAAACTAGTGAAGGCAATGGTGAAAACAAGGAATGACTATGGTGGATGAAGTGGAAGGTGGTTGTTGGCTATAAAGTCTTTGTCTACTCCTGAAGCACATTCTCTACATAAAACATGTATAATTCCCAAAAAGCTATGTAAACAAGAAGCATTCTCATAAGCTAGAAAAGCAGAATTAATGAACTAACTGCCTACATTATGCACGAGGAAAGTGGCTGAAAGAAATAAAAGTATGGATGAGTTCTACTGCAAGAATGAAGATAGAAGAGATGGAAATGAAATCCTACTTTGCAAAATTGATCAAATGCTAACTTAAATACACTAAACTCTAAAGCTCAAGCAAGAAATAGAAATCTATGTTTTTGGGGCTGCATAAGGGTCCCTTCCTCAAATCATGATCCCAAGGGAGGAATTGAGGCTAAGACATCTCCTAACAGCCTTGTGGTACTCCTTTTATCCTTGCTAACCTACTACTGAAGTAAGGCACAAATGGAAGCAAACTAATAAACAACCAATCCAATCTACACTACTTGCAATGAAAATACATCTAAAGGAAAATTAACAATGAAGCTATGAGACTAATATAAACATACAAATACAAGAAAAAGGAGCCTTGGATGCTAGGGTTGGGCCCTAACCTATGAGCTTTAGCCCTTTGAGTTAACTTAGTGCTGATTCAAAACAAAACTCATTCTTATTACCAAAACATAAAATTACATCAACAAAACTTCCACAAGTCACGAGCTCGAAAATAGCTTAGAGTTTTACAACAAAAATTTGAATCCTAATGAGGCTCTAGGCCTTTCTACTTACACAACTGAAGTCCCCAACAACTTTCTTAAAATTAGGGAGGCTCGACTCCTAAACTCGAGATAAACTAGCTCTTTGTCTCTCACTTTCTCGGCTGCCTTCTAATCCTCATGGCTTGGTTGCTTGCACTCTGAGCTAGTGTGATGGATGGAGGAATATTCAAATGGGGGAGAAGTAAATGAGGAGGATTTACCTCCTACAATCCCTCTCCCTTCTCCCATTCGAGTTTTAACTTTAGTATTTGCCAAAATTCCTTGATTTTCTCCTTCAATCCTGCATTCAATGCATATTAGTCCACTAGGCATAATATCCAACTCTAAATCATCTCATAAACAAAATATAATCAAAAACATGTAATAAGTTGTGAGAAAAGTTGGTTTGACTAAACTAGGAGGTGAATTAAGGCCCATATAATTACCCAACGATGAGGCTCATCACACACTCGAAGTCGTACATCTGGAAAATTGGCTTGTCAAATGCAGAAACATATCACACCATCACAATCCTTGTGAAATTTTGAGCAATTTAAGTATAAATTTGACATATTTTTGACACCGTCAAAATTTGGCCCCTAGGGAATCTAAAAGATTCCTCACATATTCCCTGTATCAGGGTTTCACTAGTCAAGTTTCCGCCAGTTCAGGGTTCTACCTACGCATCATGGTTCCATTGGTGGCTGTCACTATTCCGCCACCTAGTGCTAAGTTCTACTTGCCCTCCTCTTGTCTGGTTGCATAAATGATTGAAGTTTAAATAATATGCTGCCGATGGACTTAACAAAGCCCTACCACCCGAAAGGATGGCTAACAATACTAGGTTTAGCCATTGGTTGGATGACGCGTCGGGGATTTCAACCCTGTGGCCCAACCATTAGGTCATTCTATATAACAACTCGTTGCAATAATGTTTATGTCCACCATGTTTAACAATCCATTGCCATAGTTTTGCTTGACCGCTAGTTTGTTCGGTCAATGTTAATGGTTTGGTTGGCGCTGTATTGAACACATTTGAAAATGTGGTCATTTTTGTCCATCGTTCAGTGCTAATTTCGCCCAGTTAGTGGTCACCAATTTTTTTTCTGAGCTACCAAATTTAGTGAGTCTCCAAATTTATCTAGTGACAAAAATCTTGCTTCTTGGACTTGAAACTTTGATTGTGTTATCAGAGTTCATGTTTCATGGGTAACTTAATGTAATCTGGTGTTCTACGTTTTAAAAGGCTTTGGGGCGCGCTGACAGATAATTTGTCAATGCTAATTTAACGATTAAAAAGGAAAAGTACTCACAGATTAAATCTCAGGGAATGGTTTAATTTCAGAACAAGCATGCTTCTTAAAAAGGGTTTACCCATAGTTTTAATACTTAAATTTTGTAGTGCCGGTGGTTTCAACTAGTTTAGTAGCGCTTGACAGCCAATGGTTATCGCTATTCTTGTCAACAACAAAAATATTCAATCTTGGGCAACAATTTTATTTATTGTGGCAAATAAATGGGTTTTTATGATAAACTAGGATCACACGTTTATAATATGGTATTAATGGTGGTGGTTTCAACTGGTTTAGTAGTGCTTGACAATCAATGGTTATCGCTATTCTTGTCAACAACAAAAATATTCAATCTTGGCCAACAATTTTATTTATTGTGACAAATAAATGGGTTTTTATAATAAACTAGGATCACACGTTTATAAATGAGTTTTTATAATAAACTAGAATCACACATTTATAACAAGGTATTAATGTGTTTTATAAAAAGTATTAATGTGTTAATGTGCAAGGTATTAATGTGTGGCAGTCAATGGTTATCACTATTCTTGTCAACAACAAAAATATTCAATCTTGGCCAACAATTTTATTTATTGTGGCAAATAAATGGGTTCTTATAATAAACTAGAATCACATGTTTATAAATGAGTTTTTATAATAAACTAGGATCACACATTTATAACAAGGTATTAATGTGTTAATGTGCACGGTATTATTGTGTTTTATAAAATGGGTTCTTATAATAAACTAGAATCACACGTTTATAAATGAGTTTTTATAATAAACTAGGATCACACATTTATAACAAGGTATTAATGTGTTAATGTGCAAAGTATTAATGTGTTTTATAAAAAGTATTAATATGTTAATGTGCACAGTATTATTGTGTGTTTTATAAAAAGTAATAGCCCCTTAGGGCCAATATCCATGTGTGTTTTATAAAAAGTAATAGCCCCTTAGGGCCAATATCCAAATATAACCCAGAGCTAAGCACTAATTCTAGACTATACCCAGAGCTTTATAAAAAGTAATAGCCCCTTAGGGCCAATATCCATGTGTGTTTTATAAAAAGTAATAGCCCCTTAGGGCCAATATCCATGTGTGTTTTATAAAAAGTAATAACCCCTTAGGGCCAATATCCAAATATAACCCAGACCTAAGCACTAATTCTAGACTATACCCAGAGCTAAGCACTAATTCTAGACTAGATAACACACAAGTCAACACACATCAAAGCTCACTAACATAAACCTACTGTTATGTCGCAAAGAAGGAGCTCAGAAGGGACAGAGTGGACCATAGGTCAAATTAAATTGAAGGTGCTCATATATACAAGTATACAAGTAGTTATTATGTTGTTTATCTACTTCAATGTGGTATAAACCTTCATACCACTAAACAAAAATAACACAATGCCGAATTTATCACGTCTTAACGCAACAGGTGTTAAAAAAAAAAAACATGGAGGTGAGATCCAACTATTTTTGCAAACATTTGGTGGCTAATCAAGCGTCCAGGAGCATACCAAGTGCCAAGTTCCATTCCAAACACAACACTACGAAGCGCCTAAGGGAGGAAGCACATATAGCCATAGGCTCATTTTACTCCGAAGTACACTCCACGTAATGCATCAGAGAGGCAATGAATTCAGCTAAATGTCAATTGTTAGCGCCAGAGGAAAGTCATCAAACTCCCGCGCGTCCAAATGTCGTGATAATTGCTAGGAAAATTCCTGGAGGAATGCACAAATGACGTTGTTGCTACTCTCAGATGACGTTGTAAAGATTGTTTTTAGCCTTTTGTTTGTGTTTCTTTCAACAATAAAGGCTTTTCTGCACTCTGATTTTGGAATTGCTACACAGAATAGTTGTGAAATTTCAGAGTGTTGACTGGAAGGAAAACGGAAAAGTGTTAAGATTAAATTGAATGAAACTTCAGTAGATGATCCTAAGACTCTATAAGGGCTTACCTGTACTGAGACATCATTTTTTTATGGGTATTGCGTGTTGAAGAGGACTATGTTCAGGGTTGCTGAGTAAAATAAATCCTAAAAAAGATTTATCATTTGTAGAATTAAGGTTTCTGTGATCCATCATAATTATAAGAAGAGCTTCCGGGTAAATCACATTATGTGATTTATGCCGAAGCTCTTCTTATAAAGATTTATCATCTATTGCAAGATTTAAAAAACTATTTTTGGAGTTTACAAAAGGGCATGCTGAACACAACCAAATATATTCACAGAAAAAATATAGAGGTAAAAATTTCCAGATCCAATGGAAACGATAGAAAACAAAGCACCAAACAAAATGACTAAAGTTAAAGCAGGGAAATCTCAGTAGGATGTTGGCATGAAAACACAGGATTTAAGAAACTATTTTTGGAGTTTACAAAAGGGCATGCTGAGCACAACCAAATATATTCACAGAGAAAATATAGAGGTAAAAATTTCCAGATCCAATGGAAACGATAGAAAACAAAGCACCAAACAAAATGACTAAAGTTAAAGCAGGGAAATCTCAGTAGGATGTTGGCATGAAAGCACCAGAAGTATGCAGACAACTCTCAAACATGACTGGGTAGACCAAGTTTAATTGAATTGGTCTCGATTAAGTCACAACCATGATCACACTTCCAGAAGAACACAATTGGTAGTTGGAGATAAGTGTCATAAAATAACCACTCAAGGACCATTGGTAGTTGGAGATAAGTGTCATAAAAGAAGCTAATCGATTTTAAAAGTGAGTAGACCATCAGGAAAAAAAATTATTCCATATTTTTGGCAAATATTCGATCAAACAGATCCAAATTTCATGCAACTAATCGGATTTAGTTTTGTTGTATTTTGTTATTTAATTTTGTTTCCTAGAAGATAGAGGCAGTTTGTTAATTGTAGTTGTCTATATAATTCATCAGTTTGTAATAATTCAGGGATGGAATTTTGTGGAAAAAACCTGTGTATTATTGTACTTTTTTGAGATTAATATATATTTTTCCATAAACAGTCTTATATGCCCAGTTTGCAGATATTCATGTATGAATAATTTCCTGTTCGTTTTCTACTGGGTTTAAATTTCTCATTAGTCACACCTTTTGAAAATTTGTCTTCAACATTTGGATAAAGTTTGATGAATTAGAATTCATGTGGAATTGTTTAGATTCATATTATTTGGATGCTTAATTGTTCTTTCAGCTTAAATATCACTGCGGAAATCTTAGTGCTTTGTCTGGATGTTATCTTCTACATTATTCTACATATCTTGATGGTAACTTGTCAATTTTTTTTTGAGTTATATTGCCTTTGTTTATAGTTGTTCATGTAATATGTGTTTAGCAAGTAATTATCTTTTGTCAAAGACTCCATGCCCAATGGTCTCTTTCATTACTTTCCAAACCAAATTCATTTTTGTCAAACCAAATATGGCCAATGAGCTTAATGACCTACAACTAAAGTAACATTAAGTGGTAGAGTTAATGAGAATTCCTTTCCAGTTTGAAGCGCCAACTTTCAATCCAAAGTGGTTTGAAGGTTTCCTCAGTGAGTTTCCTTCCTCAACCAAGGAAAACTTCTAAGTGATAACATCTTGGTGCCATGGTCGGCGAGGCGAAAACTTCAACCAAATATCCTAGAAGAACAATAATGATAATATTTGACTTCTGATGGTGAACAAAGGTCAGAAACAAAGGTGGTTGTGCATCATTCACCTGACGAATCCATTATGAAGATCCAAAGTTTAAAGTATTCATGCCGACTCCACTATTAAAAGAATTCCGAGCATGAACTACAGATCCAGTTGCCTGGTCAATCAAGATGACAACGTATGTTGAAGATCCTTTGCATATTGAAGGTTTTAGAGAGTATTTTGATATGTTTGATGACAATCAAGTGGAAGATGATTTCTCAAATTTTTTACCTAGGTATTTAGGATTATGCAAATGTTATGAGGAGAAGAGCTATTCTTTAGAATCATTTGTTGAAAAATTTGAGAAGGATATTGAGGTATTAGATGATCGAATTCAATCCCACCATTTCCATTGTCAAAATTAGTTCTTTGAAAACCTTTTTACGCCAAAACAAGAAAAGGAAGCGCTGCTTGTCAGGCCTCCATTTTGTCTGGTTTTACATCACTTTTTGTTTTGAAATCCCTTGTGCTTTCATTTAATTCCTATGGATACTGTCATCATTTTGTGCATTAGAAAGTAAATATTTATGATTTGCCATGATTCCATTGTTTTAACAAGATTTACACATTAAAAGCATCATTAATGATATTTTGTGTGTTTGCAGGTTTAAACTTGGTCGAATTATCTTTGTATTCATGTGCTAATAGGATTTGATCATGCACTCACACTCTTATACTATGTATTGAGTTCCTGCACTCTATGGGATTCCTGCAACCGTTCATTATCAGTTGTAGACTGCCTACACTAATTGAAAGATCGTTGGTTATGCCACAAGGACTTTACTTAACTGTTGAGTAAGGGATGTGCCAAGCACCTGTCTGAGCTACACCGGACTTCACAAAAACCTTTATTGTGAAATGTGATGCTTCAGGAAATGGAATTGGTGCTGTTCTAATGCAAGATGAAAGAGCCATTGCTTTTGAAAATCGTCCAATCAAGGGAAAGTTTTTACACAAAGCTATTTACGAGAAGGAAATGTTGGCAATACTCCATGCACTTAAGAAATGGCGACCCTACCTAATGGGAAGACTCTTCAAGGTAAAAACAGATCATGATAGCCTTAAATACTTTTTAGAACAAAGATTATCCTCTGAAGATCAACAAAAGTGGGTGACGAAGATGTTGGGTTATGACTTTGAAATCATCTACAAAAAAGGGAAGCAAAATGTGGTGGCAGATGCACTCTCAAGAAAGGATGAGG